>CAVNYN010270458.1:0-41597 GCA_963692815.1 Nyctanthes arbor-tristis
GGGGGGGGATGGAGGGGGGCCGGGGTGCTGGGCTACCATGTGTAGTTACACAGCAAGAATCTGCACACTGAAACAACACAGCTAGGGACACAAAACACATTTTGGTGCCCAGAGTCCCACACTTGTGGGAACACATTTGTCTAATCCATGTGATCACAGACAGTTCTGCTTAATATTCTTGCAAATAATGTAGCCAAGAATGCATATGGTTCCAATTGGTTCTTCTTGGCTGCATCAATCCGGACTCGAACTATGGTATGAATATGTGGGTAATAAAGGTTGTGTCAACCTCAGCGGGGGTGGGTCTGCCTGGTGCCCATCCCATGCCCTAGCCCGGTTAACTACCTCTCTAACCACAAAAATCAATCTGCTAACAATTAAGAACACTTTACCTCAACCTATTTCAAACAAGTAGCAAAGCCTACTCTATTCAGAGCAAAAACTAAGAAAGGAAGCAACCAGGAAAAGAATAGTGAAAATGTGTTCATTGTGTTTCTAACTTCTAAGATGAGCAAGTCACAGATAATACAATTCATCAGAATCAATTTTACTGAAGGTGGATTCTTAAGCACATCGCTTTTGGTGATGTACATTGATCAAATACAGCAAAGTGAAGTCATTCAACCTGCAAAAACATTAAACCCAGGATTTCTCTGCAACCCAATTGGGAAGAAAGACATGTCAAGCCCCCGTTAATTTTACAATTATATAAGAATATCCTATATTAGTTAACAAATTTTGTAGCGGAAGCTTCAATATAAATAGTGTGGACGAGACGTAAAAAACAAATAAATTGTCTTTATCTTCTCGAGTTTAACATTCTATAAAGTTAATTACTTAAACTAGCAAGTTGTTAAAGTTTAAAGAGTCATTAAAACTAGATTTCTCAATAAAATGCAAATAATTCAACAAGTTGTAACAATAGAAATATTTTATTGATTACCAAAGCAATCAAAATTAATTTAGTTAAGACAAATCTTGGAAAGCTATCATACTGAAGGGTAAATTTCCAATTGCTAGAAATACATTTATACAAGGGTGGACATACTTATTAATACAAAATGGTATTAAATTCATGATTATTTTAGTAGTTGCTTCAAAGACACGTTTTCACTACATACACAACTCTATTTCCGAGATTCGCGAGCATGATCCAACTCCTGGCTTGCCTTACCTTTCAAATGTTACATCTTCAATTATCTACAAAATTGTAGAAATAGGGAGTGAGTACTCAGTTAGTAACAAAATCTTTTGATTCACCTTTCAGTTGAAGGGTTCATTTTCGAGAAAACCATTTAATGCACAAAGCTTTTCGATACACAAAAGGGCCCTATCACTAGTTAAACTACTACTCGTAGTGTGCGCAAGATTCATATCAATTAAATCAGAGCCATGTACAATTAATTGGATCCACAATTAACCCCGGTTGACCCTTACAGAAGTTCCCATTCAAAGGAAACACCACGCTAATCTTCTCTATCCCGGGATCATTGAATAAGTCATATTGTGGGAAACAATTCAAAGCAATTCAATACAAAACGGGTAGAGTAACTAGTGATTCAAATGTAATAAATCAATCTTTCTTTTCAATGCATCAAATCCATGTTTGTCTCATGGAATACTTTAATTAAAACCATTCGTATTGTATCAAAACATCATAAATGTAGAAAGGAAATCAAAACATTAGTTACTCACCTTTTGATTTTTCAAAGACGACTTTAATAATTCCAATGTTGAAAGTGCTTCTAAAGCCTCGATATTCTCCAATCAAAGCTATTTTTCAAGTTATAATCTTTATATATATGGCAAGGAACCATTTTCAAGTGGCTAATGAGGGTTTTGGTGGGTTTTTATTGGTGTTTTTCCACCATAATTAATTTCGGAGGAAATTATGGGAGTTTTGGGAAAGAAAGGAGCTTGGTTGGGTGTTTCGAAGATTGATGACCCAATCACCTATTTATAATAGTTAGAAATTATTTAGTTTTAATAAACCTTTGAGTTCCGCCAATCACGTTGTGACAAGTGGCTCAATGTGGCACCGTACACTTGGCGACAAATTGCTAAGGCAGTCCTTATACTTTATGTTGCCTTATAATTAAGTCCTGATAGTTTGATTCATGTTACTTGAGTCATTTTATTTAACGTGATTTATAATTAAGTGACTATACTTTGAGTTATACCAATCAAGTACTATATTTTCATTCTTCACACCATTTAGCCAATGATCTTTAATCATATAACATAATTGATGCAATTTGAGTTGTTATTCAATCATCATCAATCATATAACGTAGCAAACTCGAGTATTTATTTGATCATCGTCAAAATACAACTATAGCATTATATTTAATGCCAAACTCGAGTAACAATCTTTGGATTTTGTAACATAGTTGATGCAAACTTAAGTGGTTATTCAATTGCCATCAAATAACACTTACATTGTCAATAACAATCTTTTAATTCTTGATATTTATTCGAATGGTAAATCTTGTAATCTTTCAATTAGTGTAATTCCAACGATTGTCCAATCATTGTCAAAATAACGATCATGTTGTCAATAATTATATTTTAATTCAATTATTGTTAAAATAACACTCATGTTATCAATAGCCCCATTTCAAATTTTTTGCATTCGTTTGAGTAATAGTCTTGTGACTTTACAATTGATACAATTCAATTCAACAATCTAATAACCTTTTAGTTGATACAAATCCAGTAAGTATTTAATCATTATCAACATAGCGATTACATACTTAAAATTTTCCGGGATGTTACAATATACTCCCTTTAAATGAATTTCGTCCTCGAAATTCGCTAACCATTGTGACGATAACTATTATTTTCAAAAGCATAGTACGCAACTGGATCGTCTTTACTTCAATGAATGGCTTCCACTGCCCACTCTCATTTCTTTGACTGTTATGAGCATGCGTGGTACTCGTGTAACTAACTCTTCTTCATGCATGAGTTTTCATCTATCTCCAATGTCGAAGTTCAAAAACCAATTTTATTTTTTTCTCCTTAACCCAAATATACCGTTACTTCAAATTCGGGTTGAGTAAATATTCAAAAATTTTAATAATCCAGTTACCCGAAATTTTATTCAAACTTTATTCAGAATGGGTTAGGACTGCCCATTTGGTTATTCCCCAATGGCAATTAACAAAGTTTGATTCCTTGAAACTATTTCAAGTCTATTCTCCATTTTCAAGCTAGTGTCCCATACTTGTTTCGTTAAGTCAAACGTCAAATTTTTCATTTTGAGCTTCGAATCAAAGTGCAAGGACTGAGCAAGGCAAGAAGGGAAAGACCAATAGGTTTTGACAAAGGCGATGTTGGTATGAGAAGAGTTATCATAATAACAAATAATAATGAACCGTAGAAGGATTGATGTCCCCAAGAGATTAAACAAGGTTGAAGGGAAAGCAAACGAAGACATGAAGTCCATTGTCAAGAAATTTAGGTTTTCTAAATTACTAAGAGAACTATTATCAATAGGTAATAGCCAAACAATCTCATAAGCGCAATCAAAACGATATCAATAAGTGTTGAGCGAAAACATATAATCAAGAAAAGACAGTAAAAGTGATAGGGGCCAAAAGGATTCTAAAATGTCAAATGGGTAATCCAGGATGATCAAAAGTACTTGCATATAAGAACAGAAGGAAGAAGAAAAGAAACAAATTCTCCCAAATTTCAATTTTTCAAGGTACTAATATCAACTCATATATCAAAGGCATTTGGAATAACAAATAAAATAAAGGGATATTGGCATAACAAATAACTAAAGAACTGCAGAAGATTTAATGTCCCTTTTAATCAAGCTGAAGGGAACATGGGCGGAAACATAAAGTTCTTTATCAAGCAATGAGGTTTTCGAAATTGTGAGAAGAACCATTCGTTGATAAGCGATAATCAAACAATCTTATGAGTTCAATTCAATGGTAACAAAAGACATTGAATCATGTCATATAGTCAAGAAAAGACAATAAGAACAATAGAAAGGCCGAAGGAGATTTCAAGATCCCAAGTAAAAAATCAAGGACAATTAAAAGTAGGTAAGAACAAGAAAAGAAAGCATAAGGGGAGAGAAACAATTTTTCCCCAAACTTCAAGTTTACAAGGAACCAATATTAACTTAAGTGATTTTGCAGTACCAAAATGGACATTGAAGCTAGTTATACATTGAAGGTCCTTTATATATACTTATGAAGCAATAACATTACACTTCAGAACTAGAACTTCAGCCTCATCAAAATGGACATTGAAGCTAGTAAATTTTGTTATATGATGCCTCTTGCAGCAGCCAGATCTCAGTTCATGTGAATTTAGGTAAGTTATTGAACGGTTTATGCTCGAAACTAAAGCAAACCATAGTTCTCCATTAATAAGTTATTCCTATATCAGGCCAAGCCCATCTCATATTTTCACTAAATTCAAAAGGATGGCACTGCTTTGATAGCACTCTATGAAAACAACTTAGTATAAATATGTAAAATTGCAGGAAAATTGATCCACTGAAGGGAGGTTTGATCATCAATTTTCAAAGCAATGTTCTTTGAATTACCAATCACAAAAACAAAAAACTGAAAGAACGATGCAAATTTTGGGAACTGAAAGTATAAAGGCACAAGAAGCAAAAACTATGGAAAAGGAGAAGGATGGAGTAAGAATAGAAGTTTGCAAATTAACATTCAACATTCTATCAATTGATCAAAAAAATTTTACATGTGATGTTATTTACCAAAGGAAGAGGAATGTGAAGCACAAGGAAGTCTCCAACATCAAAAGAATATATTTTCATAACAAATAAATTGAATTCAGATTTTGAGCAGAAATCTTATGTTCCAGATGACTTCTGCAGGTTTTTGTGAAGAAACTATGAGCAACAAAGCTTTCTTCATTTCTTGTTATGTGTCCTTGTGCATTATTATTCACCCTGTAAAAATGAAGGTATATTTTTCTTTTATCTCTAAATGATATTCATCATTGATATTCACACCTATATAAGCAAGAGTATTGATTACTGACATTAATTAAAATCTGAAGCAAATAGGAAAGAAAACTCCAAAGGAGGAAAATCTTATTAACTGACAACGCCAAAAACTTATCACATTAGTCCATAAATCCTACAGTTTCATATATTTCCAATTTAATCCCTAATATTTATAAATTCTTTTGAAGAATATTATTTTCAAATATTCTAAAACGATTTGAATTCTTTTTTACTACACAAGATACGAGATTTCATAGACGAATAATTTTGCAAGTTAGTTCAAACTTGCATTCATTAAGGTAGACTCCTTTCCATTAAAAATTTAATTTCAAATTTGTGCATTATAATGAATTCATGTTATGAATATGTAAATATTTCATCGTAAATTATTTGCCTCACGTGCTTTAATGTATAAGATTATTTACTTAAGAGTTGAGACTACTTGCTTTTTCCATAAGAATTATGGAAAAATCTAGATGGACAAAATGAGATACAAAAAAGATGATAAAATTGACAAGTGATTATGTATTAAGTGTTGATGAAAAAATGATATAGTAAAAAAAAAAATTGTACCATGTGTCAGTTTTGTTAGATTTTTTCTATGTGGTTTTGTTCATGTAGCACAACTCAAGAATTTTATGTTCCAATGCGTGAGCTATTGAGAACTTGAATTTATAATGGGTTAATTTCACAAATCGTCCCCAACCTTTAGGTTAAAAACAGGTTTCGTCCGTAACTTTTTTTAAGACACCCCACCACCGCCAACCTTTGAAAAATACACACAAATCGTCCTTTTTTTCCAACTTTTAACAAAATCATGATTATACCCCTTAAGCTTTTTTAAAAAAAGGTTTAAAAAATAAAAAAAGAAAAAGAAAACACCCATCCCACCCCAAGATTGGACCGGAATGCTGCCATTCCGGCAGCGGCTGTCGAAATGGCAGTATTCCAACGGCCAAAAAAGGGGGAGAATCCCCCCTTGCTGCCGGAAATGGTAAAAAAATGCTGCCATTTCAGGCAGCAAATGTGGAGGGGGATTCTCCCCCCTTTTGGCCGCTGAAAATGGCAGCAGTGCTGCCATTTCTGGTAGTAAAAATGGGGGGAGTCTCCCCCATTTTGCACACCAAAATGAGGGAGATTCCCCCCTCTTATGCCGGCAAAAAACGACAGCCAATGCTTCCATTTCCTACAGCATAAATGGGGGGAGCACTACTAAAAAACACGTCTATACCGACGGCAAAAATATGTCGGTAACGGTCCAAATCCGTCAGAAAACTGTGTTTCCGACTGGAAAGAATGGTCAGAAAATCCGTCGGAAATCGCCTTGTCGCTGATTTCCGATGAAGCAGTCGGTAATCACCGACGACTAAACTTTGTCGATAATTTCCGACGGCTTCTGCTGGACGTCGGTAAATTCTGACGACTGTTCCGTCGGTGATCACCGACGGGAAGTCTATCCGTCGGTGATCACCAACAGACGACGTAACATATTGAAAAAATATTAATTTTAAAGTCATCCTACTTACCCGTTAACCCGACTCGAGGCCATACCCGACAACCCGCGTATGCGACCCGACCTGCTTATGTATTGAAACTTAATTCCTCTCCATTGTTGCAAAGGGGAGGGTTCGAACCCCTCACCTCAAGGTTGGGGGGAGAGTTCCCAACCGCTGGGCCATTATTCATTCTTGTTTCTTATTTGTATCTATAATATACTTAACATATATTCTATAGTTTTTGCAATTTAAAAAATAAATAATATTATTGCACATTAAAAATTTATACACTCTTTACATTAATTTCTATGTTTTTCACTTTAAAATTTATGATCATTTGCAAATTGTGAGTTTGAAAAAGTTATTGTTTTATCAGTAATTCAAATTTTTTATAAAAGTGTTTAAGACAATTAAAAATTTTATACACGTCGTTTAAAAAAAAGTGACTTATATCAAACATTTTTTGTATCATTAAAGATTTATTTCACTATTTTTTAGAGAAGATTTATTTCACTACTTAATCGTTAAGAGTTGAAAAATTTGGATGACATGTTTTAATGGTGAATAATTTTGATGTATGTAATTTTATATAGCAATGTAAAATTATATAACTCACATCGACAGAGTAATTTTAACAAACAAAATTATATCAAAAATTTACAGAATAAATTACAAAATGTTAAATTTCATAAATTAAAACATATACGTATTTCATCACATCATTTATTAATTCTTAGAAATTATTGAAAAAATATTGATTATTTTCGACGGCCAAAAACCGGTCAGAGATTGCCGACGGCACGGAAAATCGGTCAGAAATAGCCAACGGTAGGTAAAATCCATCAGTAATTTCTGACGGTCAAATGATATACTTACCGACGGTTGTGTGATGTCCGTCAGTACTTAGCGACGGCCGTTGGCTGCCGTCGGTAACGACCGATTGTTTACGGTTGCCATCGGGAAATACCGACGAGTATTTTAGCCGTAAGAAACTACCGACGACTTAGCTGTTCCGTCGGAGTTTACCGACGGACCATCAATATTTACCGACGGCCTGGACAAGTCGTCGGTATTTTCCAACGGCACCTCCTGCCGTCGGCAATTTCCGACGGGATATTTTTCCGTCAGAAATTTCCGACAGATTTTTATCAACCGTCGGTAATTACCAACGGATTGACGTTCGTCGGAATTTTGCCATCAGTATAAGCGTTTTTTCTTGTAGTGGAGTCTCCCCCCTTTTTGGCAGTTGAAATGGCAGCATTCTGGCGGCCGATCTTGGGGAGGGGTGGGGCATCTGGGGTGGGTTGGGTGTTTTCTTTTTATTTCTTTATTTATTTATTATTTTTAAAAATTTTATGGAATAGTGAAAAAAGACGATTTGTGTGTATTTATCAAATGTTAGGGGTTGTAGGGTGTCTTAAAAAAATTTTGAGGACGAAACCGATTCTTAACCCAAAGGTTGGGCACGATTTGTGAAATTATCCCATTTATAATTTATGTTTTCTTTCTTGTTCAAGAGAATATACTGGTCACTTAGAGATTTACTTGAGACTTAAATTGCATGATCACATGTACTAGTTGTTAGGTTGTGCTACCTAATAAACCCGGGTTTATGATGGTTTGTCGGATTATGATTAAATCCATAGGCGAAAGCCGATGAATTGATTGGTAAAAATTATAAAGTGTCAAATGTGTCTCCCTAAGTCGTGTCAGACCAAGAAGTTTTAAGTGGCCTATTTTGTAGTAATATGTTTAATATGGTTGTTCAAAAGCCCACCCAAACATCCCCTTTCCCTTGATATGGTAACTAAACAAAGGATTTATTTTTCCTTGGTTGGGTGTTGGAAGTTATCTCAAGATTTTGGAATGTTTTTAAAAATTGATTGGTTATCTTGTGTTGGTTACCTTATTACTTTAGAAGTCTGATTTTGTCTCATTTTGAAGACTACCACCGAGACTTGTCATTGCATGCCTTTTTCTCTGTGAAAAGGCACCCGAGACACTGTCCTTGTTCCTTTGTTATTTTCTTGGCAAAAACGTGAACTTTGGGGATTTGTTTTAGTGTTGCCATTAGAGGGGGTTGTAGGGTTTAAGTTTAGGTTGTTCTTGGTCGAGTTGTGAACTTGGTTGGAGACTTTTTGACACTTGAAATCTGACCCCTAATCGAACTCGATTCCATCCTTTCCGACGGCAAATTGGAGAACAAGACTTTATTTTTATTGCTTTGTTGTTCTTCTTTTCTTTTGGCCAAATATTACATTGTAACTAATTGCATATTTTTTATTCCTTGTGAGGTTGTAACCCAACACTATTACTAGTTGTAATATGAATTAATTGAAGAGAGCCAAGTCTACCTGGTATTTTATAAAAATACCCACTCTTTTCAAAATTAATATTTTCAGTTTTCAGATCCAAAGATGGTGGCTATTGACTTTGACCTTTATTGTTTAATGTTCGACTAAAATTTTAAAATTATTTTCTTTTGAAGGGTTGGAATTTTACTTTATTAGAGATAAGTTTAACTATTGATTTTAAGAAGGATTTTCTGCATTAAAATTTCTATTGTTTTCCACCTTCAAAAATAGATTTAAAAGACGAGATAACCTCTTGATTGGTCCCAAACATTTTCCTAACTGAAAATTTTCTAGTAGCATCCCCTAGTTCCTTATGGCACCGGCGGATGACCTCATTTTCAAAAACAATTAATAAAAAACAAAGTAACTTCCCCCCATTGGTGGGGGTCAGTGCCTGCGTCTACGTCGCCTCCTAGTAGAATGGTACTATTTCCTAACATGTCCACTTAAGAGGAAAAAGAATGTAAACTGGCAATCTTCACCATTTCAAGCAGTTACCGCACCGGTGATCTGGCTCGTCCCTCGAGCTGTTCATAAGGTCATTCACTATATAAGATAAGCACTAAATGAGATGGGCAGATCGCTCATGGAAGGAAGAATACTAAACATTTGCAAGAGTACACACTGTCAAACTATGATGATATAGAACATAATATATAGAATATCTTTAAAGTTCTGATAGATGGAGAAACTAAAATTCAATGTTTTTTTTAATAAAATTTTTTCTTACCCAGAAAGGCAGACTGAAAATAACCATCTCACCAAAAACAGCCTATTCTTGGTAGCAAAGATGAAATGTCCAACCAAGAACCAAAGATGCTCGGCAGTAGGTATGGGAAATCCTTCATCTTGCAGTAATAGGAAACAATAAATGAAGAAGAAATTTTCGGAAGTTTCTTACTTCAAACTCCTAGAGTTCATGATCCTCAATTGTGACAGTGCTTGGCTTGACGCAAGGAGAACGGAGCATGTTCTGTAACTCCCCCGACGAAAGTTTCAGCTCTAGAACATCAATGTGTGTACTCTCTTATATTTTGATCCGATATATTGCGTAGGAGATCTCGTCACTTTTTACATTGTGTAAAGGCATTTTGTTGACAAGCAGCATAATTTTTGTATCTTTATCTCCGCGAAAAGATTAAAGGCCGAATCCTTTTATTTTTCTCAAATTGAGTTGAGATATGTAATATCATAATAATGGTAGAATTGCAATCGTTTTTGTTTTTCTATTCTATACAAAACCTTATACCTGAATACGTCTAAATGGCAGAATTCTGCTTCTAAGAATGTTTTCTCAATTCCTTGCCATTTGGATATGTTGCAAATTCCAATTTAATTTAAGTAGAAAATTCTCTAATCTACTCTTGTTTGATTCCTGTTGAAGCATATACTCGAGGATGGGCGCAGGGCGGACGATTTTAAAGCAGACTCCTCTTTCATTAGATAGAGAAGATCACCAAGATTCTGTGATCCGCTGCCGAACTTATTCCAATTCCAAGAGCTCGGATCGAAAAATGCATAATTAGTTAAACCGCCATGCGTAGAAAAACTTATTAAAATATATCATTAAATAGTTACACAATTGTAACATATGTACTTCCATAGGAAATATAAAATATAAGTATATATTAATTGAATTAATAAAATCAATGAACTTAGTAATTTTGAAGTTGAAGATCGTTCAGAAAGCTATCTATATTCTTATATTAATCTATCGTATATATGTAATAATGGGAAAATTTTATTACAATCATTCAATATATTCAAAAACTTACGTTGAATGACAAATATACAATATTATTAATTAAAGTTAGTCATAAAATATAAGAGATTCTTGCCTGAATAATAGATCATAAAAGATAAAATATGAATCGAACAACATATTATAACTATAAGTAGTCTCGATCTGGCGTCATACATATGGCACACTATGACACCATATAGCCATGTGACGTGCAACGTGGGCAAGCCACATGAATAGTCATGTGGTGTACTCTGATACACCACACGGTTATGTGGTGTCATAGTGTGTCATATGTATGAGACTAGATCAATTTCAATATTATAAGTATTAAAAATATTTGTTGTAAACATTTTTTACATAGAGCTTTTGGAAAAATGAAAATGTGGTAAGAATTCAAATGGAAAAATTGTTATAATTTACATTTAACTTATTAAGTCATTACCTACCCAAAGTACCGTATTTTATGCAAAATCTAAATTTTCGGATATCATACAGGTTCAATTAGTCGAGATCAAATATGGAAGTGTTTACAGAAAGAAACGATGTTTCTCTTGAGAATAAATTTTCAAATCTAATTAATCTAAAAATTAGGGAGGCAACAAATGAGATTAGATAGGCATAACATTTTAATTAATTTGAAAATGGAAGGAATCCTAATCGTAGGAATGATAATGGGACAAGTTTTGGTCAGAAAAACCTCTCCCGTACCCGGTTCCGTTTCTACCAACCACACTTCGTACCCGTTCCGTACCCATTTGAATCAGATATGGGGCAAGGTCATTCATATCAGGTGGGTAAAAAATACTCATTACTAACCCCATTTTCAAAAATCCTTATAAAACTAAAAAAATTCAATAAAAAATGTAAAATGCATAAAAAACATTAAACTCACTAACACACATAACATAGATGGTGAATAAATAAATTAAAATAGATTAGAGTTTATTTTAAAATTAATATTTTAAATTTTATATTTTAATTTATTATTGAAAATGACTAAAAAAGGGGCAAAGTGATTAAAGTTCAAGTGTTAAATTTAATTGTCACCTGTTCAAATCTTGAATTTTTTTCCAAAAGCTTTTGTTTAAAAAAAAACAATTACTTTACAAAAGTTTTTGTTAAAAAAAAAAAAAAAAGGCAACTACCGTTTATCACTAATATATAAAAGTGGGGATGTATATAAAATATTCATTTCCCCGCTTTGTCCATAACCTTTTCTTTTAATATCAACACTATCCTTATCATAATTGTGTAATTATTTAATATTTAAAATCTTAGTAAATGACATCTTAATTATGATTGAAAAGTTTCATCAAAGATAAGTTATATAATGTAATTAATAACCACTTTATTGTGCCATCATCACTATTATTTTTTCTTTTATTTTAGTACTATGTCTATAAGATACGTGTGTATTACGTTTGATTGTC
Source organism: Nyctanthes arbor-tristis (assembly GCA_963692815.1). Taxonomy (NCBI): domain Eukaryota; kingdom Viridiplantae; phylum Streptophyta; class Magnoliopsida; order Lamiales; family Oleaceae; genus Nyctanthes; species Nyctanthes arbor-tristis. Next base: position 12,021 of record CAVNYN010270458.1, read on the forward strand.
AATCATTGTTTAGTAAGAATATGTCTGGAAAGGAAACCTTATAAGAAATATTTAGTTTTTGAAGTGATTTATTTGTTTATATTTAAATAACATATACTTTGTATTAAATCATTTGTTAATGATTATAAATTTACAGTTTTATAAGTGTGTAATAATAATATTATAAGTTTAAATGCAATGAAATGCAACACCATTAGTGCCCAATAATCCAAAGTCAGTTATTCTTTTGTGTTATATTCTTTTTCCCCCTTTTTGCATTGCATGTTAACATTTCATCAATAAGTTAAAATTTTTTTACTATATGTACATAACTTTTTAATGAAATTTATATCTATATAATTTTGCGTTATTATATAACGTGCAATGCACGTTTAAGCTACTGGTGGAATAAAAAGGGGGGAAATTGCAAAAGTCCCAAAACTTCCGCTTGGTATAGTTTAAAATTAGATTGATTTATAATATCTTTTAAAATTTGAATTTTTGGAATATGTGGTTTAATTTGATTTGTTAAATTTTATTGAAAAGTGAAAAATTATTATTTAATGTGATGGGTGTATGAAATGTTAATTGTAAAATTTATCACGTGTCTCAAAATTTTAAAATTCAAAATATATTATAATACAATTTATCATTTATAATACATGTCAAACACACTCTTAATTATTTTGATTAATATATAGATTTCAATTTCCTCCCTCTTTTATCCGCTCCTCCCTACTCTACCCCTTTCCAGCCAGGGAACCATGGGCGCTCTAACCTCGACGCCAATGGCGGAAATTTCCGCTTTCAGATACCCTTGTTTCCGTGCACCTTCTTCTTCTTCCTCCTCCTCCTCCTCCTCCTCCTCTTTCTCTTTTCATATTCCATTGCGAAGAATCGCTTGCCGTCCCAGATTACCGAGTAATTTTATCACCACCACTTTCCATTTTTTAGGTAATTGATGATAATTATTCATACAATATTCATTCTTTGTTTCTTTTGCAGGGATATATGCGTTTTCTAGCAATGATATTAAAGTGGGTTCAAACATTGAAGTAGATGGAACTCCTTGGAGGGTTATTGGTAACATTTTTAACTTTGCCTACTTGTTTTTGAGAGTTGATTTTTTTTTTTTTTAAATGTTCAATTGCATAACATTTTTCTCTCGACTCGTGAAATGTTACTTTCATTTTCTGTCCTGTTTTCTTTCGCAATTTTATTTCAAGACACCTTTGTGATTATATTACTAACCTGCATTAGAGGAATTCTTGAAGCCATATTAGTATTGTGCTATTGTATTACAATTTGCAAAGTTCTAAGACAACTAAGAATATTGGGTTTATCCCTTTTTGCAAAAAGGGTTTTTCTTCGGTTTTTATTTTCTATACTTGCTCTGCAAGGTTCTAAGACAACTAAAGAATATTGGGTTTTATTCATTTTTGCAAAAAGGGTCTTGCTTTGGGTTTTTGTTTTAAATATACTCTCTCTCTGTCTCTGTCTCTCTCTCTCTTCTCTCTCTCTCTCTGCCTGCCTGCTAGTGATGCAACGACATGCATATTGATTTGGTTTTGGGCAATGTTTAGAGTTTCTGCACGTGAAACCTGGCAAAGGGGCAGCATATGTGAGGACCACGCTTCGCAATTATTTGACAGGAAATCAAGTTGAGAAAACCTTCAGAGCTGGAAGTAAGGTAACTCTTTAGTCTTTAATGAGTCAATTTTGTACTCTTTCTTCTTTCATAAGAGAAAGAGTAAACGGATCTAGTATAATCCAGAATACATAGAGGAGTGCAATTTGTTAGTTAACCTGATTGTTGTGGGGAGGATTCAAGTGATCTATGAGGCTCTTATAATATTTACTGGTGGGAAGTTTGTGTTTATGGTGTGCATTAGATTGATCAGTACTTTGTGTGTTAAGTTGGAGTATACTTTTATTTTGGACACAACTACTTGTATATTTGGATTGTTTTTGGCACATTGCTTCCACATTGCAAAACTAGTATACCGCTATGTGGTGAGTTATGACCATAGGAATAGAAGGGAGGAGGAGAAGAGGAGAAGAAGATTACTGTGAAGAAGAAGAGAGAAATGAAGAAGATGAAGAAGAGACGAGAAGGACAGCTGACAGACGTATATGTGTGCCCTTTTGTGCCCGTAGGGGAGAAACCTCCCTTACGGTTGGTAATTAGAATCTTTGGATTTCAGTGTACCCTAGATGGTTTGCAGCCATCTTGTGAAAATGACACCATTTGGTAAAAGATCATATTTTGCTGCTTGGGTTAGCAGCTTACTTCTCTTTGATGTGTTTGTTTAGATATACATGATGATTGACTAGTGATGGTATGTACATAGTGTAAATACAATTTACCTGGGTTCATGTAGTGACTACTATTTACTAGTTACTAGAACTTCCAACCCTTCTTCACATTAGATGACCGGATGATCCCTACAGTTGCTTGTCCTGACAGCCTAAGACTAATGTAGTACATTGTATAATGTTAATTTTATCTGTGTTTAGTCTCCTTTTATATAGTTGGTTGTGCCATATTAGTTGAGATACTTTACCTAGATAACTGTAATCTCATTGTTTTCTTTGTGTCTACACGGAGGAGAATATCTAAGTTATACCATGTCCATTATGATCCTAGCATGTTGGCCCAAACTTTATACCCTGCATCTTCTATCCTTAATGTAGTTTTACTGTACACTCTTTTGACAGATTGAAGAGGCAGATATATTCAAAGAAACCAAGCAATTTACTTACAAAGATGGTTCCCAATATGTCTTTATGGACTTGGTATGCTATTTTCTGTTTTAATTTACATACGATGGCATCAATGGTGACTCTTGTTTCATGTAATCTCTATGAGCTTGCTTTGAGAAAGCAAATGGTCAAAAGATTATCGCAAGCCAAATTAGAAAGAAAAACATGGCAAATGGGGCTGCACAATAATGCTGGAAACTAATGTTGCCCCATTTATACAAGTAAAAATTTATCTTAACACTTATTTGCCTGCAAACTTCAAGATGCTTAGACCCGATACTCAGGTTGGGGGTATTGTTTACTTCCTCCAGTAGAAGCAAATTTGAGGTATTTAGAATGAAATTTATGTGCAGATGCCTTTGTTTGCAGTGCTTAAGCTCTCAGACATAGTACATTCTAATTATGCTATTATTGTTGCATGTCCATCTAAAACTATTATTTTCTGTTCCACGAAAAAGTAAGAGTCATTAAGAGGAAATTGCGCAAGGATGCTGTTTTTCCCTAGCTCCAAGGGGAGCACTTCTCTTTAAGTAATTAATTAATACAAGGCTAGTCATGTTCCAGAATTTCATGAATTTTTGTTTATTATCTGTTCCAGAGTTCATTTGAAGAATTCTGACTTGATGAGAAAGATGTTGGAGACAAATCAAAGTGGCTGAAAGAAGGCATGGATTGCAATTTGCTTTTCTGGAATGGAAAAGTATTGTTCAGCTCACACAGCTCTTTTTTGGATTGAATCACATGCTTTATAATATTTCTTTTAGCCCTTGACTTCTCATACTTGCTAAAAATGGAGGCAAGAATATAAACCTCAAATGACTATTGGATTATTGTTGTAGGTAATTGATTTTGAACTCCCTATCACTGTTAAGTTGACTGTCGTTGAAGTTGATCCAGGTGTAAAAGGCGACACAGCACAAGGTACTTTGAGCTTAAAGATTAAAGTTATGTATCATGGTGCATACGAGCCCCCATGAAAGACCATAGACTTGTGTTTAAAAAAGTGCATAGATGCTTGCCTTTGCTTAAGGCTTGTACTCCTCACCTCGCCTTGCCTCTTTTCACAAACAGTGGCTGCATTTTGTCACGCATTGTTGTGCCTAAGCCCAGAGCACGGCTTAGACATCTGGCCATGACCTTACGCTTTCTATAACACTGCCATAAACACTGATGCTGCAACTGTCATGCATTATCCTATTTTGGCTCCGGTTATTGTTTGATCAGCATCTGTGGTTTTTAATCGTGTGTAGGCGGTTCTAAGCCAGCAACCGTTGATACTGGGGCGGTAGTTACTGTCCCATTGTTCATAGAAAGAGGTCAAGAGATTTTGGTGGATACTAGAACCGGGCAATACATGAGCCGTGCATAGGTCTACCTGGATACATTTCATTTTTGTTGCAGTAGAAGAGGTTTCTATCTACGAAGGCTTTTGGAAGTCTGACTTGACTCTTTTCTCATTTGTATTCAAGACACTGTTCTGTACATCTTCGTTTGCAAAATTCATTCGAATCCCTTTGCATCTAATTTCTAGAAAGAATTATGCTAATTGTGCACAATTCTTTTTACACATTCATGTAGCATAATCCTGTTTCTTTACACCACGTCATGTTAATTCTATGTTGACGACTATGACAGGCCATATGAGTGTAAGAAAAAACTGTTTACAAAAATTGTGTACAAGTAGCATAGTTCTGAAAGAATATCAGACACGTCATAGGCATCTTGCAATATTCCATTTGGATGGAAGGAATTAATCGAAGGTTAGCAAAATTGGGCTGAAACCCATCTTTCAACATTCAATCCCGAAAAGTTTTTGCTCCATTGGGATCATTCTTTCTGCAGTCGCTGTGACCAAAATTTAGTACGTCCAACCATCGAGGGCTAAACCAATAGAGAGGATAAACTGGACTTCAATTCATGCTGTTGCAATTTTGAAAAATAAACTTAAAAAGTAGTAGCAGCACCAAAAGTTACGAGGTTTTGGGTGGTTCAAATTATACTACAATAGTTGGATGCTCCAATTTTCAGGCAAAAAAACTGGGGTTCCATTGGGACTTGTCTAATCCATGGGATCATATGCGAGTAGGGTGCCAATCTGACACCCTAGCCTGGTTAAGTACCTTGGTAACCACAAACTTTGAGCACATATCTGCTAACAAGAACACCTAATGACCTCAACCTAAACAAGTAGCAAAGCCTAATATTCAGAGCAAAGACTGAGAAAGATGCAGCCAGGAAAAGAACACTGAAATACTGTGTTCCATACGCTTCCAACATGAGAAACGCTTATCAAAACCTTAAATATCACAGTGTTTCACTAGAGAAGAACACAGATAATACCAGTCCAATTCGTCACAATCAACTTAACTTGTATTCTTAAGCATTTAGCTTTTGGTGATACAGTGATCAAATGCAGCAAAACAAAGCCATTCAAACCTGTAAAAACATCTAGGCCTCCAGCTTGAGGAGGGTACCAGTTGGGAAGAAAGACAATACCCATGACTCATGAGAGTCCACAAGGCAGCAAATCATAAAATTGAACGTTATTCCAGCGAAATAAATCAGGATCAGCAGGTAATTCAGATTTCATAATTTTAGGACTTAACCAAAATATAGAGCAGGTACCAAGAAATGAAAAGCAAACGAATAAATTAACATGAAAAGATCTTTTCATTTATAGGCAAAGGTCTACTAAGCCACTGTACAAGTTCAGGTACTAATACTGTACATTTCCAAGATGACCGGTGTGACTTCCAAGTATTACATAGTATATGGGCACACAAACCACAAATATTAACGTCTTCAACTGCTTGACTCAGAACAAAAAAAATGACAATTCTGCCATCTTTTACCTGAGCCACAATAATGACAAAAAGAAACAAACTCTAGCAAAGAGTAAGACCATCAATCCAGCTTGTAAGCCCACCCGTGTTTCTCGAGAAAGGCACGCACAGCTTCTTTTATGGCCAAATTGGGCACCAACCGTGATGGATTAAGCGGTTCCCGGCTGACTGGATCAAACTCGCCCACCTTTTTGGAAAAGTTAAGGATCAATATGTTGCAAAGTGGACCATCTTATGTGTGTATTGAAAGAAAATCCATATGGTAGCCAAATATCATTTATTTCTACCTTTTGCAGATGATCCAGAATTACACCTCTTTCATACGTAACCCCGCTTGGAGTAATAACTGGATCTCGAAAAATGTCTAGAGTGATTCTACAACACAGGTAATCAGGCACCTGAAATCCTCAACTGGGGTCATTATGTCACAAAATAAAACATAAATCCCAGTGAAGTGGGAATTCTGAAAACGGATCTCAAAAGCTCACCTCAGTTGGGATATCATCCTCAGCAACTTTGTCAAATACTTTTTGTACAGCTTCCAGTTGCTCTATATTGGATTCAACATTTTCATCCACAAAACCTTCTATCTGTGGATTGTCAAGGAACTGTTTCTCCTTCAGAGCTTCCAAACATGCATCTCTGACACATGCAAGATAATTAAAGATACCAAAACAATGAAAGCAATGAAAGAGAAAAGAAGTAACCACATAAGAAAAAGTCCCAAACTTTAAAAGGAGGAGATCAATTACTTCAAAGTTCGAAGTTCCCATGAACGCCTGGTAGATTCCTGTTCCCACACCAAATATTTAGCTCTTGCAAGCTCTTGCCATATCTTCTCCACCATGTAACCATTAGGGTGTGCACCCCTTCCAAGATCCAAGGCCTGTGATAGCTCAAAAAATAGTAGTAGAGAAATGAAAATTTTAACACCCAGTCAGTATAAAATATCATTTTACAGAAATTTTAGGGTTTTGCAATTAAACAAACAACCATAACACCCCCAAATGCAACTCTCTTCATGACCTTAATATATCTAACGAGTGACAAGAATTATAGGGTAGAAACCTAAGCAAAAGTTGAGATAAATAAACTTAAAAAGTAGAACATTTATCAAATTAAACCACCGAAGCAACATTCTGCTCAAAATAACGAAATTTTGTGTATGCTTTAGATTTTTTATAATTGATTTTGAGAAGAAGTGACTTTTTGGGAGAATGTGTGGATGAAAAGTAAGGAAAAGTTATGAATGTATGTGAAAGATTATTTAACAGATAAATGTGTGGTTGAAAATGAGTGAGGGAGAATTGATTTTGGAAAATCTAAACCAAAAAAGGGCATATGTCATCCTATAGAGATGGTATACCATCCAACAAGGTATGCCAATTAAATAATATGCAGTCACATAAATACCATACCTTTTCCAGTTCCCTGACTCCTTCAGTGTACTCTTCCCTTTGTAGCAGTGCAAGACCAAGCATGTAGTGTGCCTGCCATTATGAAAAATACTTCCATGTAACTAAAATAGGAAACCAGGCAAAACGCGAGAGAGAGAGAGAGAGTGCATGAATTAACAAATAGTTCTCCGGCAGAGTACAACTCATAGCAAATGGCCAGATTTTCTAGAGGGAAATTTACTAAGGAAAATTGTGACAGATAACCAGAATTGCCACAGCAAAGACAAATCAAGAAAAACCAATGATATAAGGAAACATTTTCCACTTGTCATGCAAAAAGGCTAGTGAGTTTCCAGGAACCGTTTCCAAGGAAGGAACATATACTAGTCAACTGAGAAATGAAACAAAACATAGAGTTCTCTACAAAGAAATTTTGCAGTACCAAGGTCCTTCATGTACTTGTGAAGCAATAAAATTAGATCATTTTGGAACTAGAACTTTTGCCTCATCAAAATGAAAACTGAAGCAAGCAAATTTTGTCCTCTCATGTCTCTTGCAGCTGCCAGATCTCAGTTCATGTGAATCTAAATAAGTTGCTGAACAGTTTAGCTTTTTTTTTAATATTTTTTTTTTAACTGAACAGTTTAGGCTTGGAAATTAAAGCTAGCCATAGTTCTCCATTAACCTAGTAAGTCCTATATCAGGCCAAACCCATCTCATAATTTTTCAAAATTCAAAAGGACAGTAGTGCTTTCACAGCACTCTCTGAAAACAGCTTAGTGTAAATATGTAATTGCAGGAAAATTGATCAACTACAGGGAGGTTTGATCATCGATTTTCACGTCTATGTTGTCTAAATTCAATTCCATACAAAAAAACAAAAAAATTGAAAGCATTGAAGAATAAAAGCAAAACAATCAAAAACTAGAGAGGAGAAGGAAGAAGCAAGAATAGAAGTATACAAATTCACATTCACCATTCTATCAACTGATCAAAAAAATTTTACATGTGAAGTTATTTACGGACGGAGGAAGAATGTCAAGCACAAGTCTCCAGCATGAAAGGAATATACTTTAATAACAAATAGACTGAGTTCAGATGTTGAGAAGCAATCTTATGTGTTTATGAAGAAACTACGAGTAATAGAGTTTTCTTCATTTCTTGATATGTCCCAATGCATTAATATTCACACAGTAAATATGAAGCTATTTTTCTTTTATCTCTACATGCTAGTCATCATTGATATTCACACCTTTATAAGCAAGAACCGTGATTACTTGATGTAGGAAACACGACCGAGATGCAGGTTTGAAAATGGGTTTCACGTCTATTGCCTAAATTTGCTGGTTTCTAGCATAAGTTGCAAAACAAAATACACACTTTTTGTCCATTTTACACTTTTAGCAAACACATTTTTTATGCTTTCCCTTTGTTTACTTTACTATATGACGGCCTTGTACATGAGAGAACAGTTTACAGATTACAGAATAGAATTGCTGCTTTGCTGCGTGAATTTAGAGTTTTCTCTTCCATTTATCTCTTTGAATTGGCTCGAAGTAGTCCAATTCGTTGCCTTCATAGACTTCCCACATCATTACTGACATGAGAATCTGAAGCAAATAGGACAAGAAAATTCTAAAGCACAGAAACGACTATTAATCATAACTGACAAAACCACAAAAACAGCAGTAGAAACTCAGTTATTTAACACCATAAACAGCATCAAGCGCCTCTAGCGCCTTAACCACAAAATCCACCTCATCAAAATTAACCATGTCATATTTAAAGTATTAAAAATATATGTATCTCTATATTAGGCAGACTAAAAGCTTGTTCTATGCAAATTTAAACCAAACAAAAGGCTGGCCAATAAGTCAAACTTCAATATCAACACATTCTTTATTCAAAAATAAAATCAAATTCCCCCATAATCTCTCTCTACTTCCAGAAATTCTCTTTACAAAAAGGCAAAGCTACAAAAAATGAGCCATGCGAAACTTCACCAAGTTTGATAAATTACAATAACCCGCCAATTATGACAAACAAAAGTTCAGCTGGAATCAACATTAAATATTGTTTTCAACTAATCATGCCAGACAATTATTAATTAAGTAAAAAAGTTACATGGGGAAAAAAGGAAATACTTGTTAGTACCCACAAACCACACGAATTATTGATTAAAGAACCAAAACCAGCTACTTGATACATACTTGCTAACAACACATAAACAAAGAGCATGGAAAGTGTACCCCATTAGCATCAATGTCTTTTGTAATAAAAAGAAGAAAACAAAAAATGATGGCCCAATTAAATTCAAATTGAACAGCAAGGAGTTGCAAAACAAAATAAATATCTCATGGAGTTTCTACAAGCTACCATTTTCCACCTTACTAGAATCTTGTGACGAATATTCTTTTAGTTGCTGGAGTTCTTAGGAAGTGTTGAGCAAGCCGAGTAATATAGAACAGTTGTTTGAGTTTCAATTTTTTAGTCAAACAAGAAAGAAACAGAGTACTTGCATTTAAAAGACCAAAACTAATATTTAGACTTACAAAAGGGGAAAAAATGCAAATTAGCAAAAAAATTGAGGTTCACGCCTATTCATCCAATGAGACGGCTACCTCAATAAAACCGTCTAAAAAATATAGTCCCAAGGCGGCAGCATACCTTCATTTATTGAGGGTCTCAAAGCATGCCTCAATCATGGTTATTCAGACAATGCCAACCTTAATATCTCATTTGCTAGTTGAGACTTGAGTGACCACCAGGACAATGATAGTTAAAAAAGTTCTGTTCCCAATAATCTTCGAATCCTTCAAAGATATGTTAGCAAACACCTAAATTCTCCTACTCTCTCTTACATTTTCAAATTTAAAATAGGTCAAACCAATTACATCCACATATCTCATAGGACTCCCTCTACTACACAAATCCCTACCATTCAACTCCTCTCATTCTCTTATTTCACATAAAAATACATGTGTAGGAGTTTGCATATACCCAAATAATGTCACTAGATCATTAACAATAACAATGCAACATGTTAAGTTTGGTCACCTTTCCTCTCCCATCACAAATTACTAACTGGACGTACTTTAGTACACACAAGGAATACCTGAACACTGAAGCCCCAACTCTTTAATTTATCCTTAATCAGTGTCACATCCACTCATCAATGTCTGTTCTCGTAAAATCTCTCATTCCGGTACATTCACACATCTAGCTTCACGTCCTTGTTTCTAATATGTTCAACTTACGCTGTCCTTTTAAGAATCATTTAACACTTTCAAGTATATATTGAGATGAGGTATCAGAGAACTCAGATTTTAGTCTTACTGTGAAATTCATTAGACAAAATTCCTCTAGCACTTCTCTACTTCATTCAAACCACTCTAGTGATACAGTTGAATTCTCTATAAATTCTCCTTTCTAATGGTCAAATCAAAATACTCACACAAATTACCTTCTTGTGACCAAAGTTCCCTTGGACTAGATCCATCAATATCCTCATTCCTACTATTACTAATTCACACTTCTAGTAGTGCTCAAACTTTGCTTATCAAGTAAATAGTAAGGATACAAAGTTATGATTCCCATGCTCTATATTTAAAAGGCCAGAATAGAGTAGGAAGCAATTTTCTTTCATGACAAGGGGTATAAGTCTGACCATAAAGAGCAAAAACGTTTAAAGAATTACGAAAAAGAAATAACCACATAAAAGATGGTAAACAAAATTTAATTAGCACTTTCCGAAACATCAGTTTAATTGGCAAATTCCATTTTCCATCAGTTTAATTTTGCAGCAAGCTTGCTCGGTTTAATTAGCACTTTCCACTTTGTAAAGTTACACAAACTATCAAAATTAAATTTCTAAAACTTTCTCAGATAAGATTCTCTCTTCCAAAATATTGAATTTCCCTATTATTTTTTAATTCTCCAACGGTTTCTTTTCCCTTAGAATTATCATTTCTCAAGTACAAAATGTTACATAGGAGATTCCCATGAGATAAAACTGTGTTTCGAAATTAAATTTACCTCAAGTGAAACTAATAAGACATATTGACCCCATTGGGAACCTATTTCTAATTTGAAATATAAATAGGTTACTTCAAAATAGTGGGGGATGTTTGTGTGGTACGAGTAGGTCCCATAAGATACTTGGATGTGATTAATTTGACCAAATTCTATTTTGAAATAGGATGCATTTGCAAACGGGAGCTATGTATATGCGCATTACCACTATCTAATAAAATGGTAATATCACGCAATTCTTGATTTAATGTTGCTCAAATCTCAACTTGGTCTTTTGCTTAAGGACTGCCTCAACTCCAAAGTTAAAAATAGTTTATGGTCCCTGATTTATTTCAGCGATTCATGTTATGAATTTCAGCACAAAAACAGAAAACTATCTTATAGGCATGCTACGCAATTTAGTTTTAAGAGCCACATTATTTATTCAACAAAAAGCGTATCTTGTATTTCACATCATATGATTAATGAATTTGGAAGTATTATAATGCAAAATAAGTAAACCAATAAATTCAAAGGACTCGAGTATAGCAGCAGCCCAGGCCCTTTCTTGTCCCACCCCACCCCAATCTTATCATGTTCCATCATCCAGGCGTAGAAATGGTCACACACATATGCCAATCCCACCAAACCAAGCAAATGGGCCAGTATTTCATTTCACCAACCACACCCGCATGCCAAAAGAAAAGCATCCAATTTTTTGACCATTTGATGGTCATTATCAAGTATCAAGAACAAATGCAAAATTAACAGAGAAGGATATCTAAGATTTCTAGATAAAACGTCAAAGCCACAGAAATAATCTCAAATGACAATTTGAGACCAGATTGCTCTTAAAATAATTTACAAGTTCTACTGAATTGCAAAAGATAACCAAATAGTATGCATATGAGTTTTTGCATCACTGACCAAAAATTCAGTGAAGGGAGATTCTATTAGGTTGTCAATGTTCAAGTGTAGCTAACTCCGAGATTTGAGTTAAAAAAAAAAAAAGAAAGAAAAAAAAAGAAAGAAAATTGAGTGCAGGAGTGCAAGAAGCGGTTAATGTTAATAATATAGTAAGCACATGAAGAGAATTATTTTTTTTTCATGACGCAATAGATATAGGCCACGATAACTAACTTTGAGAAATATTTGTGACTATTGTATTGTTGAGGCAAGGCTCCAGCCAAGCATAATCTAGATCCGAAACTCTAGGCCTTTTTCAAATTGTTTGTTTATCTTAACTACTGTCTTAAAGCTGAACTAGTGTTTTTGGATGTTTGTAATCATCTTCATACATAATGAAATTTAGGGAAAGCATAATTAACCTTAAGGAGATAAAATGCTGCACAGGAGGAAGAAATAATACCATAAAAGGTTATGAGTCAATCCAAGCAAAGCAAACAGAATCCATGAAGTCACTAATCATGATTACTAATACACCAGACCTTGACAGAATTGTGATCGAGCTGGATTGCCTTCCTACAGTCCTCCTCCACCCTTGTCCAATCACTGTATCCCCGCAAAAACAGGCAAAAAGATTATCAAATAAGAAAATAACCATAAACATACCAAAAACCCTTGACTTTTTTATAGGTAACTGAAAAATCAAAATTTGTAATCAAGCATATATACATTTAAAAGGTGAACCCAAAAAAGGAACAAAAAATTGTTGCTTTCCAATGGATATAATGCCTAACAATATCTTTAAATCAAGTAAAATCACATATAAGAGTAATAACCAAAAAAAGAAAAAAAAAAGTTGCACTTACTTCCGCCTGCGGTGGCACAAAGCCCGGTTGGTCCAATATATGGGAACATTAGGGCACAACGTAATAGCCTAAAGAAAACCACAATAAAACCAATTAAAATTCCTATTCTGTCAAATGTATATAAATCCATGTATCGGACAAACCTCTGTGTAAGCGTCGATTGCAGCTCCAAACCGATCTTTCTTGAAATAAGTGTTTCCGTCTATCCGAAGTTGCTCGGCTTGTTTAGCCACGGACGCCGCCACTGTTGGCGACATTTTTCTTTTCTCTCCTCTACCAATTTTCCTGCTCTCTACAGATAAAACCAATTTCAGAAGAATTGTGGTATTTAAACAAAAACACATACGAAAAATCTAATAAAAGTGACACCGGCACAAATTTTTTTTTTTAACACATCACGTCACTTTTATATCAACACTAATCACACAAAACACACTTCAATTTTATCACTTTTTTTGTATAACTAAAATTATTCATTTCAGAAATACACGGACTGGAAAAACAAAAGAATTCATTTGCAAGTTTGCAACAGGGCGTTGCGATTGGAAAAAGAGGAAAGGGTAAATTAGTGGTGGGAAAAAGGCATTGAAAGCGAAGTTCTCCAAATTTTTAAAAGGGCAAATGCGTTTGAGTTTCGCGATTCCAGAGGATTCGATATATCGGATGTATTATGTGTGACCATAATTGCACGACTAGTCTCCAACTTTATTGTCTATTGTAAGTCGTTCCCAACTTTACTTTGCCCTTCAAAACACCAATAATCGAACACCATTATTATTATTATTATTATTATTATTATTATTATTATTATTATTATTATTATTATTATTATTATTATTATTATTACTAGTATAATAAGAATGCTTCTTTGTGGAGTCTAACTGTCTGATTTTGAAAAAGAAGACGATGATAAAGACGGAATGATAGATATAGATGCTAACTTCTTCTTTTTTGTATTTTTATAATAAGGAGAGAATTTTTTTAATATCAGCGACTAGTACTAGTACATAAATTTTGCAATAGAATCCAATGTAAGACTAAAATGGAACAATGGAGGAGTACAGTTTGTGAATATTGAATTTTTTTTAGACGAAAACTAACATTAGAGTGATTTGTGCTTTTTAATACTGTACTGGGTGTTAGAATTTTTTAGATTTAAGCGATATATTCATATTACAATAACATTAATAGCATGTAAAAAATCGAATGCCGAATTAACAAATAGAAAACATACCTCTTGCCATTGGCATTCCTATGAAATGAAATCCGAAAAAGAGAGATTATGAGCTTTTTCAATCTCTCGATAAATATATATGTAAACCCAAACGCAACCCAGTACTAATGGGATTTAATTATGTAATTTTGGTCCACAATAATTTAATTATCGATATTTGAAATTATTGTAATATTGGTGGGATATTGGTCACAGCTTGTATAGGGCAAAAAATCTTCTTTCTACTTGGTGATAAATATCCTAACACAGACATTCATAGCTTTTTCAAGAGTAAGTGTGTATTGACAATAAAGAAAGAAATTTATGCGAGACAGACGGGCAAGATATATCTATAAGGATTAAATTAAAAGTGATGCTATTTATTTAGATTGGAGAATGATCTCTAGTCTAGTTGGTATCATTATATTGGAGGATGAGTAGATATATATAAATACATGAAAGTCTTCATTTATTCAATGCCAATAAAGAAATGACAACTAGACTGGATACTGATCTCCAGTCTAGATAAATTGCATTATTCTTAAATTAAATGGTCACACTAACACACAATTTATGTGGCCCAATTAGTAGCCATTAATTCAAAAATAATATATGGTAAGTTGGATAATTTTATGTTACTTGTATACAATTTTTTACACGTGTTTATACACCAACATGGCCCGTCTGATAACCATATATTTAGAAGTGATGTGATGTGTGAAGAAACACACTCATGCCACGTGTGTGTATAAAAATTGTGGACATCTAACATAATTCTAAGTTAGAAAATAGAGGATCTTAAGAAGTACTTACTAATGTCATTCATTGTATCATGTATTATTGTTGTGTGGCACGGCTCTATTCATAACGTCTGGAGGAAGTTCTAAAAAGTATAGAGAATCTCATAGCATCGAGATGAAGTTATAACTTTTTTTTTTCCAAATATATATATAAGTGGAATTAATGATTGATGAAGTATTGAAAAACGTAAAGCGTGATAGTGGTAATGATGCATCTCAATTTTAAGTGATAATGCAATTTATCCAAATATAGTAACAAATTTATCATCGGTTAAGTAGAATTTGTGTTACTATCCTGAATGTAAGCTTAGGGGGTTAGGTTAAAAGTGACGTGAATAAATAGAAATAAATTGTTTATTTTGAACTTGATCTGCGTCCTCTCAAATCATTTTCTGTATATTGCAGGTGTGGCTCTATTCATTTATTTTTTAAAATAATAATAAATCGTTGAACGGATATGTACTTGCATAAAACCTTGTACATTTTGGGCCAGTGACCTCAGGATAGTAAAGCTATGATCTCTTTCCTGACTTGATAATGAAATTTGAGGAGTAATTTGCTATTTTTAAAATGTTGGGGGAGCAACATTCTATTTGGGATATAAGCTGGGGATATGAAACTTGTCGTTTCGGAATCAAGATAGCGCGTCTTGGGTGGTGACGTCGGAAACGTCAAAGCTGATATCTGATTGGATGGTTCTAGTTTTCACATCATGTAAGAGCTTGTTTAATGCTCTTTATTTTACCAATTTCTAATTTTATCTATTATTGATTTGATATTTGATTTGTTAACTATTTATTATATAATTATGTATTTTCCACATTTTTACATTTCTAATACAAATTCTACATCTCTTCTCATTATAAATTCTCTATATTTTGACAAATAAAGAGCATCAAACAAGCTCTAAGTTTATTTTGATTTTTTTTATTGATAAAGTGGATTTTTTTTTTTTTGTAGTTTGGATTTCTCTCCACATTTGACGGTATTATTCTACCAGACGTTTATGTAGTGTCCTATCCAACACACTATGCAGGTTCATAGTGTGGGTTCATAAACACCACATAAGCATATGACAATATTGGTGAGAGATGATTTTCAAGATTTTAAGATTAACCCTTGAAATGATCTGAAATTTTACGTAGACTAATGTGGAAAAATTATAGACAACGCTCATCTATTAAAAATTTAAATAGAGAAAATATTTGAGATTAACAATAAAAATAAAAATACTACATTGACCCAGAGGGACTTTTCAAGTCAACTTTGGATAGCCAATTCATTTCCTCCTAAAGTCAATGTCTTATAGTCGTTTCATAGGACCATTTCATGATTTCATAATCAAATCAGTGAATGTTTAATGTGACTAGAATATGATATATGATGTCAAATCGAGCTCAAGTGTTGCTTCTATTCATCACCCAACACTTGAGCTTGGTTTGGCATCAATATATTATTTATAATATCTTTTTTTTTTTTTGAAAACTTTATAATTTCTATTTTATTTAGAGGTGAAACAGAAATTGTCAGCTCAAGTCGAACTATATGCCTTCTTCCGATCTCTGGCAAAAATATCATGCCTAGCGAGAAGCGAGTTGGTGAGGTATGGCAAGAAAAGACACCCAACCCAAACTTTATTATTATTATTATTATTATTATTATTATTATTTTGGTGAGTACCTTGGACTGCCTTATTCCTTTCACGTGGAATGAAGCAGGAAGAACCACAATGAACAATTTATTCCCACAGTATTTGTGTGTGGCATCACATATGGAGCACACGAGAACTACTTTGAATGAATCATTTTTGAATTCAGCCAATTGAATTTCATCATCTTTAGCTAATTCTATGCTAAAAACAACTAAATGCTAAACGTTTGACTGTTATATTGGACAGCTCACATGTGAGCTGTTCAATATGAGTGTGACATGTGTGCGTCTAACGGCATAATGTCATAACCTATATTTGACCTCTAGTCTTTTTCGCTTGAGCTGCAACTATACTAATATCATTAAAGTCCCTAATGAAGATAGGCAGGGGCTGATTCCGTGGAGAATTTGGGCATTTTTGTTTGATGCATTTCTTGTTTATCATCCCATAATAATAGCCAAAAGAGGACATTTTTGCACTATTTGTTTTTAAAAAGGTAAATTTCATTTTTGCAATTTCTTCTAAAATTAAAAGACTATTTAATATTCTTCGTAGCATGGTTATGAGTTGGGTTTGGAGAAAAAAGTTAGGAAAAAATTATGTAGAAGTACCGAACTCTTGTTGAATCAAAAACTCGCATGTATTTTTTGGGGTTCAAATTAAATAACAAATTGTAGTCTCTAAATCTACATGTAAATTCTTAATTAATAAAGAATATCGAGATACTCTTAAGAGTTCCAAAGTTTTTTAAGAGAAAGCTACTACTAAAGAAATTGAGTTGGGCCCTAGTGCCATTTTTGGCAACAATAATGGGGTTTTTCTATTAAAATAGATCTGTCTCCATTTGGAGACAGATCTGTCAAGCTGGACATCCACATGGATCAAGGAGCTGGGCCCAAATTCTTTTTAGATCGGAAGAGCGTCGTGCCTACCATTTCAAAATGGGGAAATTGGCCCAATAAACATGCTCCTAAGACAGTTTGTCTAACTAGTGTTTGACCAAAAAAATAAGAGTAAAATTAAAGCAAAAACCTTTAAAATATAAATGTTCAAATTTACCCCCTATTTAACAACCAAATCTCTCCCAAATCAGAAGCCCTAACATCAAAATCCAAATCAACGTTAACTCATCCCTCTTGTTTTGTTCACATCATTAACTCTTCTATGGCTCTTGTTCACATCGTTAACTCATCGCTAGCAGATTAGAAATTCAAAATCCAACGGCTCTCTCCATTCCCAAATCGACTTCTACTTCTTGCAATTCGGTCATTTCCCACAGTGGTTTGACAGACATCAGGTGTTGCTGGAGAAATCGGTCCACTGTCTTGGAGTTGTTGAAGAACTGCTTCCAGTCAAATAGAATTATGAGACAGTGGACCAGAAGCTTGTTTCCAAGAATCACACATCCCAGAAGCTTTTTTTTTTTGGGTTGGAATAATAGAAAAAAACTCAATTTGTTTTCTGCAGAAGTTTAAAGGATGAATTTGAACAATGTTAAGGTTCCCAAGATTCCTGGTGGTGGTGTGGCATCTTCTTTAGCTAAATTGGCAGTTCTTGCTGGGTTTGGCGTGTATGGAGTTGCCAACAGTCTGTACAATGTTGAGGGAGTGCATAGAGCAGTCGTTTTCAACTGCATTGTTGGTATCAAAGATAAGGTTTTTGCTTGTTCCCAATTTCTAATTGACATTGGATTCTTTTAAAGGTTGTTGTTGTTGTTGTTGTTGTTGTTGTTGTTGTTGTTGTTGTTGTTGTTGTTGTTGTTGTTGTTGTTGTTGTTATTATTATTGTGTCTTGAAGTAGTTCCATTGCTGAATTGCTATTCTTGCTGTTTTTTCTTGTTATCATAATTTAATATGGTACAAGGCTATATTGGATATCCAATTTTCTTGGTACATATTGCATTTTGGCTGTGACAATTATGTAGACTAGAATGTTGGGTATTCTTGCTTCTAGCTCATTTGCCTTCGTTTGCAACTTTCTGTCAACACTCCCGGGGAAGATTGCCTTTTGTCCATGTGCTACTAGAATCTCTTCATTTGGTGGGCTCAACCAAAAATAGTAGAAAGTTGTATTTATCTTGTCTATTTTCTATAGATAACTAGCAACTCTTGTATGATGTGATGAAGTAGCCTATCCATCTCTTTTCTAGCATGTCATCTTGTGTCCCTAAACAGTTGCGCATGAGAAGTGAGGAGTGTCTATAATGAGGTCATTACTTTCTTTAAATTTGTGTTATTACAGGTTTAACATTATGCTGATAAAAGTTCCTTCCAAAGAAGAAAAACACATTTAATATATTCTCTTGTGTCTGAAAATGGATATTTTCTGGATGATTGACATGACCGTTGTAAATCATATTTTATGGCCTGTAGTGGTTTGACAAAACAATGCAAATCACTTTGGCTTCATCCTGCAGTTTCGTGAACTGTAAGTTCACTTAAATAACATTCTGTAAAGAAGGATGGTTGTGTTCTCTGCATTCAGCATTGGATTACTGTATGAGATGAGGTATGTTTTGGATGGCTTTGTCATGCACAACTTTGCTCCAGTGTAGATCTTGAAACTTATAAGTCTACTAAGGTCATGCCAATTCCACTATTCTTCACCAGTTATGGAAGTAAATGATTTGGAATTGTGATTTTCTGATCCTTGGTCTATGCCTTCAATACTGTGACAAGTTGTGACATCCCATTTTTTTTGTTAAACTTTCGTTCTATGTAATAGAGTGAAACCTGAGAATCCAGTTAAATACGAACATAAGATTGATGGTTAAAGTGTTGGGACAAAAAATGAAATGCAAAGAATCAAGCAGGGCCCAGAAAGTTCTCGTGCGACTTGGATCCTTGGATATTATATATTTATATATATATATATATTATATATTCATTACACAAAACAAAGTCAAAAGACAAAAAACAAAACAAACAATATTAACAAGCAAAGAAAAAGAAAACAGAGAGAACGAGAGAGACAGAGACCGAGAGAGAGAGAATGAGGATTCCGGCGACAGCTCGAACCAAAAAAAAAAAAAAAAAGAGGTGGATGGTGAAGCTAGCCATGAATTTTGGAAGCGGGCTCCTAATCAATTTTGGTTTTCGACCTTGGTTTGATGTGGAGAGGTAAGTGGAGTTTAATTTACCTTATGCTTAATTGGGATTTTGATGTATATGTATATATGGTTTGATGTGATGAATTTTAAAGAGGGGGATGACTAGTTTGTGGGTATAAATTACATGTAGTTAAATTTCTTGAAGTATATATATGGCATGAGATTTTAGGGTTTAAAGATATTGAGGTTAATTTAAGAAATTTTTAGAGTTGCGTGGTTCATTATGAATTAGTTTAATGTGTTAAAATGGCGTGAGATTATTCTTGGACATGACAACAGAATCATACAAGGGTTAGTGTAGAATTATGTAGAATTAGTATATGGAATTATAGGTTAAGAAGGAATCATTAAAGCTGAAATTCTGAAAGTAGTATTTTGGAACTTTAAAAATGAATTTCATAGCATTTTGTTAAATTAAATGAAGCTTTTGGATTAATTTCAAGATGGAAATCCTGGTTTTAATACAAAGAAAAGTATAAGAGGTTAACATGGATATTCTTGGAAGCCAAGTATGTGTATATTGTATAAAGTTAATAAAATGACTCAAGGTTTGGAATTAGTATTCGTATGTTCTACCCCTCGACTTTGGAGGGTCATAAATGATATGAATTTTAACACGAGATAAGTTGGGAAATGACCTTCTATGAGTTGTCTATCATTCAAAATTGGAATGACACCATTTGGGCGTCGATAGAAGTTTTTATGACATGTTTCATCATCTTTAGCTAATTCTATGCTAAAAACGACTAAATGCTAGACGTTTGACTGCTATATTGGACAACTCACATGTGAGCTGTTCAATATGAGTGTGACATGTGTGCGTCTAACGGAATAATGTCATAACCTATATTTGACCTCTAGTCTTTTACGCTTGAGCTGCAACTATAATAATACCATTAAAGTCCCTAATGAAGATGGGCAGTGGCTGATTCCGTGGAGACGTTTGGGCTTTTTGTTTGATGCATTTCTCGTTTATCATCCTATAATAATAGCCAAAAGAGGACATTTTTGCACTATTTGTTTTTAAAAAGGTAAATTTCATTTTTGCACTTTCTTCTAAAATTAAAAGACTATTTAATATTCTTTGTAGCATGTTTATGAGTTGGGTTTTGGAGAAAAAAGTTAGGAAAAAATTATGTAGAAGTACCAAACTCTTGTTGAATCAAGAACTCACATGTGTATTTTAAGGTTCAAATTAAATAATAAATTGTAGTTTCTAAATCTACATGTGAATTCTTAATTAATAAAGAGTATCGAGATACTCTTAAGAGTACCAAAGTTTTTTAAGAGAAAGCTACCACTAAAGAAATTGAGTTGGTCCCTAGTGCCATTTTTGGTAAAAATAATGTAATGTAATGCAACACAGGTAAACTAATGGTTTGACCCAAATAAGTATGACTTGGGCCTATCTAAATTACAAGCACCCCCACGCATGTAATCTGGATGTGTGTCACGTATTGTATGCATGTATAAAAACATGTCTGCATGGGCAAAATAAAATTTCTGATATATATATCCTAAAAAATATAAATATAAAGCTGAAAAAACATTAAAATGATAGCTTGAACATAGAAATGTCTAAACGTGACATACTGACAGTGCAACGTAAATAAAAGCAATCAAAGTGAGTAGAGCCCGAGGCGAAAGGGCAAAGCATTAGAGGTAAGGCCTACATTTCTCTCGCTTTGTAGACAGGCTGGTAAAATGGATGGGCGATAGAGCTGCTTTTAAGTGACGAATAAGGAAGCAATGTCTAAATGTGTTTCTTCCTCAACATATTTGTTGGAATGACTATGTTGTTGTAACTTGTAAATAATTGTCTAATTATCAGTTTGGGTATCCATGGAAAGGTGAGTTGTTGAGTCTTTAGGTGTAACATCATGCGAATTTTTAACAATATTTACCAAATTATACAACATATGTTATTTTTGTAATTAATGGAGGGTATTAGTTTTGCCAAGTTTATAACACATTGGTCATTTTTATAAATAATTTATTGTTATACACTTGGCATTCTTACAATTAAAAATTTGTTATTTTTGTAAGTTTATCAAGAGATCTGTCACTTTTCTAATTAGTAGATTTCAATGGTTATTTAAATACAATTAATTCTAACTCTTATATAAAGGGCTAAAAGGGTCCTCTAAGTCTTCCAAGCCTCTCCAACACCCCAACCTATCCTTTCTCTACCCAAATTCGTCCAACCTTGGCAAGGGTAGATCAACACCCATTAGAACCTATCAAAACCCTAATTTTACGCTTGGAAAAGACTCTTAACCATATATGGTTAGATCCTAACACGAGAAATAACCTTAATTAAGGAATATCAAGGCTTTAAGGGCACTTTTCCACTTGGGATTATTCGAGGAATCTTTGAGGTGAGTAACACGTGCCTTAGCTCTCTCTTTGAAAAGCCTTGTGCCTTCCTTAATTCTCTTTGGTAATCGTTAGTACGTAATTGCTTCCTATGCTCCTATTGTGTTGCTTTGATATTTGATATCTAAGTGTGCACACTTGCTATTAGATAAAACCATTGTTATTACTCTTGGGCCTCGCTAGTGGCGCTATCTACTCGTGTTTAAATTGTATTTGTATTGTTTTGTGATACTATGGACTTGCTGCGTGGTCTTGGCCATTTGCATATTTGTATCGTATGGTTTTCGGGTAGAGGCTAAACTAGTGATGTGCCCAAGATTTGTATTTTTGTCATCTGTTGATCTTCCTTACATTGTTTTGCGTGGGCTAATGCATGTTGTTATTCACTAAGTACTCTGTACTCGCCCTTCTTCTACAATCATGTAGGTATTAAAGATCGGAAAGCTATGTAGCCGGTTCGTCCCAAAAAGTGGAGGAGAGACATGCATGTGATCGAGGCTTCGGAGTGTGTGGGCAGATGTTTCGTTGTGGGTAGCCTACAGAACATTTAATTATCAGAGTGCACAGCGAAACCGTCTCTGCTTTTGAATTGTACTTGTAAAATCTCGCCCTCGCTTTTGAACTGAGATACGTATTTAAATGCTTTCGCTATTGTTAAATAATTTGGGGCATGATATTAGGAGTTGATGCCAAAGTTTGGATTTTGCCTATTGAAGAAAGAGAAGACGGAAGCATGGGATGCGAATGATTAGGAGAGGGGGTAGGATTAGGGGCGATTAAGAAATGAATGATAAGTAAATTTGGAGAGTTTGAGAGGTTTACAAAAATCTTAATTGGTTTTGATCAATTGGATCTAGTTCGTATGATTATTTTAATTTAAAGGATGAAATTGCTTGTCAAATTTATTTGTTAAATTTGCTAGGTAAGGGGAACCGTCCTATTAATCGGGAAAACAAATTTGACAAAGTCTATTTTGAAGTAATGCAGGCAATTATAAGGAGATGTTAAAGCTTTTATTCAATGATGATGATGATTTTGGTACACTTTATTAAGATAGATTGCACGTATAATAATATATTATTATTAGCGTAATTATATTATCACTATAAAATTTGATTTTCCCACTATACGTGTAGCATTACTCTTTTTTTTTTATTACTAAAATAGATAGTGATGAAATCACGTAAATAACCTCCACATTATGGAAACTTGTTCCTCTATTATTTCTTTCCCCTTTTTTCTTGATCACGCACACAACATAAAAACCCTATCTAGTACTACTATATAACAGAAAAGCCCTATCTAAATTCAAATTGAAATTAAGGATCAAAGAAATTGGCTCTAATCAGTGCAAAGCCCTATTTAAATTCAAATCCAGCAAATCTCATGTTGGAAATAGATGGATTAGAATTTTCTTGTGTAAGGCGATCTGCGAATCAGGCGGCTCATCGCTTAGCTAGGGCAGTCAGTTCTATGATAGATTCTGGACATTAGTTTCATTTTCCTCCTTTAATTTCCGATGTACTTCATTCTGATAATATATAGTAATGAACAATTATTTTCCCTTGAAGAGAGGGAGAGAGAGAGAGAGAGAGAGAGAGATTCCAGTTGAATCTTTTCCTGTCCACATTCAAATTGTCATTTTTAGCAATATAATTTACTTTTCTCCACATTCAAAATTGCCAAATTCGATTGTATTATATGCATATCCACATAAGATTTACCTTTCAAATAGTAATACCGGAATTTGTGGCCATGTTGTATAAATATATATATTTTTTTAATTGGTTGAGAAGAAAATGTTAAAGAGATTAGAAAATTGATTCTAATATATTATAGAGAAAAGATTGAAAGTAAATGGCAAACCATGATGTTGTTGAGATTTTCAGGAGACATTTGTTAATCTAGACTAGAGTAGAAGACAGACAACGCCATAAAGTTGGTGTCCTTAATTTTCTTAGTTTTCTCAAGTGTTAGGGTTAGATTTGCAAATAAAATGTGGTGTATTTACTAAATTAAGTTATAATTATGGTGGTTATATAATGTGGTGTGATAAACAAAAATCGTAGTGGTAATATAATTATCCTTATTATTAAAAACCATATTATCTATTTCCCTCCAAAAAAAGGACCATCTTCTATCTATTGAAACTGATCTAGAAACTTATTATCACATGACTAATTATACGCTTTCTATTGCTACTTGTCCCACCCTCTCCACATATTGTTATGGAGCTCGCTGTCAAGCTGATTATAAAATTCAATAGTGGGCTTTATAATTTAGATCATTGTCTAGTTGATTATTCAATAATGTAATGATTACATTTTTCTAAATATAATTTTTTTTGGGGCCAACATTATAAATTGAATGACAATAAATTGAAGAAGATCGTGCATTGAATTAAACAATAATTAATATAACGTATCATATAATCTATTGAATTCTCATCAATGTCACATTTCAAAATTCTAAATTAAAAATTGTGTAGAAACGTCAAGAAAATTTATAGTCAAAGTGTAATCAATGTCGTGTGGGCTGTGTGATTCTTACATTCCTAACAACCTAGAGCTTAGAAGTCGATTTGCAGTTATATAACTGGGTAAATTGCAATAAAGGTCCCCCCAATCTTTACATTCATTAACAATTTTTTCTCCAACCTTTAGATCTAGACTAATAGTACCTTTGCATTCATTCACATTTTCATCCAAACACATATATTTACACATGAATGTTATGTTTGGAACTTGGTGGGAGAATAACTAATAGAGAAATCATGATTGATTGGTTCAATGCGGAAATGAAAATGTGCTTATATTTAACTAAATCTATTTAGGGCTTGTTTGAAGCTTTTTAAATTTTTGATCTTATAAAGTGAATTTATAAAGAGATGAAATAAGTGATGGAGATTTAATTGAAATTTGAAATGTATGGTGATTGTTGAGTAGTTGTCAAATCAACAGTTAAATCATGGTAAGTGAATTTATAAAGAGAAAATTTAAAGAGGATCAAACAAGGCCTTAGAGATCGGATGGGGGGGGTCATGGACTAAACACAAGTTATGTCATTTTTTTTATAATTTGGTGGGTTGATCTTTTGAAACAGTTTGGTAAAATTGAAACCTAAAACAAACCATTTCAAAACAGTTTGATTGGTGGCTATAACTTAAAGCTAAATTGTTGACAGGTCCACGTGTACCCAGACTAACGGTTTCGGAACTATGGCTTTGGTTTGGTTCTGGTCCTTAACGTTTTAATGGTTAATACAACCATTTAGATGAAAGAGCAAATGAGAGCAAAGGTTAAGAACCTACTAGTACATATTTAAATGTTGGGAACAAAAGTGCAAATAAAAGCAAAGGTCAAGAACCTTTTCTGTAATTTACCCTAAAGAAATAAATAAAGCACCATCGCTAGCTAGACCCACCCCCAAATTAGCTGGACTGATCAAAATTGTCACAATTGGTAGGCAGCGGCACGTTTGGACCGCACCCTAATACTTTGCTAAAACATGTGCTAACAGATGTGTTGGTGTGGACTTTAGTGGTGTTATGACAAATATAACACATTCATAAATTTCAATGTTTTTGTCAAAATTATAAAAAAAAAACTGATATCACTAAAAATGACTTTATAGAAATAAATACTAATTGGTTCAAGACTGACGTTATTTTTTTATTTATTTTTATCTGAATACTGAAGTTATTATTATTATTATTATTATATGATGTAAATACATTAACTTTTCAATGAATCCAAATCACAATTACAATTACAAATATGATTAACATCACGATGGTTCGAGAAAGAGAGAATTATATCAGCAAGAAGAAATTGTTTGATGAATACTTAAGTATATTGTTCCTAAAATAACTTGAAGTTTCATTTAGCCACTAGTTCGATTATTCATCACATTTGTATTACATAACAACCCTTTTAGTTGAGGCCTCGTGCAATTATAATTAAAACCAATTATAACTAATTACTATCGAGTGGGGCCCTAAACTATGTTTTCTTTTTGTTTCTGGCAAGGATACTTTGCTGGTCGAGTAAAGTATCAACTAAATTGGAAGGTGTAAAACAAGAATTATCAAAGAGCTGGAATCATGGAAAATGTCAACATCCTTGTGTTTTTAGACTTCTACATTTATATTATTAACTTATTTTTGTTATATTTTCATTTTTTATTACTTATATCATTATATGACATATATCTTGTATTGAATTATATTTTGATTTTAAAAATTTTGTTGCAAAGAACTCCTTCTTTTTTCAAGTGTGGTTCGAACTCGAAACCTCCTACTCAAAATGTAAGAACTTAACTACTGCAACACTTGTTTGAACTTTGAACTACACTGCAAAGAACTTCTTAAGATTTTTAAATAAATAAAAAATTAATATCTATAAAAAAAATACGATTACATATCTTTACAAGATTTTCTAAAGTATAAAAACAAAATTTTTTATCATTAAAACCATGAGGTGATAACAAAATGAAAGATTGGAGAAAAAATATAGTGAACAATGTTAGGGGACATAAATGTTAAAAAAGATTAAAGACTAGAGATATTACGTTAAAATGAGGGATGGATATAGGAGTTGTGCAAATATATTTTTCCTTGCGGAAATTATGGGGATATTAGCCCATTGTGCAGTAGCTCGATTTCCACTATGATATGGACCAACAAAAAAGCTATAAAAGGAAAGGGAAAAAAGAAACGAAAAAAACCTATGTTAGGCACAAAACATCTTTTGTTGTTGTTGTTATTATTATTATTATTATATTGTATTGTATTTGAAGCAAGTTATTAATCTCATGTTGACAGACGTATACAAGGGTCAGTATTCATAATTTATATTATCAACTACACTGTTTATATATTTTGTTAAGTCAATCAAACTCCTGCGATGTTCAGACTTAGTAATTCTTGCTACATTGAGAAACTGTATTAGAAAACATGTGAAAATTCAAAAAGAAAAGAAGCGGATCTTGAGCTAATTTTAGAGAGGGCCTTCAAAATGAATACCATTGAAGAAGACATATCAAATGCAGAACTCCAAATCAAAGTTAACCCTACTAACGAATGTGTACACTGTTTCCCACCTGCCTCAAATAAAACTCCGGGGGGTGGGGGGGTGGGGGGGGATAATATTTAGGATCCAGATCTGTTTTCCTAGAAGCTCTCGTGAGTTGACTCACTTTTTTTTTTTTTTTGCCTTTTTTTGTTTTAATAATTATTGGTCTTTCTTGGTTGAACTGAATTTGGGTTTCAGGCTAGTTTTTGCATACCTGGTTTTCGGGTGTTTTTCATGTCAATTACCAATTTTTCCGGTCCAACCACCGTTTGATCCCTTTTTCATAACGATTTATTAATGATGTCACTAAAATAAGCTTAAGAACTAAGGAAGAGCTAACTTAACATTTTCAAATTTCAACTATCCTAGTTGAATGGTTTAATCAAAACCATGTAGGTGTGAATAAAAATCTATTATTTATAGTTTTATTTCAATCTATAAAGCATAGCCTGCTTCTTTGCACCGGCTTACCTTATTGTTTAGACACCCACATGACATTAAGGGGAAAAAAATTGTAAATCTATATAGAGTTTGCTAAATAAAATGTAGCTTTGTGCAGTGTCCTTACTCTAACTGAAACGGTTCGACTTCTTATATTAGATCAACAACAATTATGATCATCTACCAACTATTTAATAGAGAACGTGTTTTCCTTAAAAACAAAATCCCTATCACCAAACTTCCGAGGAGAGGGCGTCCTAAACAAGCAAACGCTACCAAATTCATTAGTTGTCTAAAGAACTCAATAGGTAACTCTAACTTAATAATTCATACACACAACTAATATTAAGCTCTCACTATAGGAAGTACATGAAAGCAACATCTTCCACTTCACGATTTTTCTTTTTTGAAGTACATTTTAAAATGTTTTGAAGTGTATTCAGGGGAAAAAGGAAGGGAAGAAAGAAGTTTTGAAGTACTTGAAAGAAAAAGTTTGAAAAGGATTATTATACAAGTTCAGGAAGAATCATAGCTTGCTTGCTCACAAGAAAATTTTCTCCTAATCCAAAGTCATCATTGAGCTCAACATTTCGGATTAGTTGTGTTAGCTGCTAAACAACAGTTGTGGTTAATTAGATCACTAAACTTTTGTTATAAATGCAGTTAAATCATTAAACTTTTAATTCAATAGCAATTACGTAACTCAACTTTAACCGCCTATAATATGATCATTGATTCATTGTTATATACTTTGATTTAGTAGTAATTAAGTCACTACGTTAGTAGTGTTTAGATTATTTGTAGAAATCGAGAGCATGTTTTAATGTCAATGACCCGATGTTGATATGTTTGCAATTGGCATAACAACCGACTTAAAATTTATTTAAAATTATATATCAATATAATTGTTTAATGTCTAGATTTTTGTATCTTTTTCTTTTTTTAAAAAAATATTTCTTCATTTTTCCTCTCCAATAAGATGTATCATATATATGGAAGCGTTGCTGTTGCTAACACAGTTACACTTGATAACATCTTATTTTTTCATACATTATCTCACTTAAAATCACATTATAAATTCAACGGCTCTCATTAGTTTTGTACTTTATCGTGGCTATCTAGCATTTTTTGAAATGGCAATGTCTTTTGGAAGGAGTGACCCTATTGTTGGCAATTAAAGTTCGGTATTATTATAATTACGTACAATGAGCTATATGAAAAACTATAATGAGCTACAATAAATGCGGAAGATTTAATTTGAATGTAAAATGTAATATTTTAAAACTTTCCAATAATGCGAAAACAAAAATGAGAATCAAATTGTCAAAACCTTTGTAGTCTAGTCACATCTTTTTTTTTTTTTTATGAAGGGGAATTATCATTCATAACATTCAAAAAACAAGCAAAAAATCCCTCAAAACAAAGACAAAATAAAACGAGGGATACTATCATGTCAAAAGAGGTTACAACTACTAGTAGTAGCATAAGTAGCAATAGCGTGGGCGAGCCGATTGGCCTCTCTCAAGATATGCTCACAAAAACCACAATTACCGCTTACAAGAAGATCACGAACCTCATGAATGATGACAAAATCTGGTGCGAAGAGATCATTGCCATTTAGCCGTTGCACGACACGAAGAGCATCCGTCTTGACATGTGCAACCACCAATTCTTTATCGCGAGCAAACTTCAACCCTTCACTGATTGCCATGGCTTCAGCCCTTTTTTCCGTCACATCCCGGTCCCTTTTATTGCAAAGGCCCCCCAGGCAACTCCTCCGTCATCAAGCATAATACCCCCCAACACATAGGACAGTTCTGCCTCTCGTATCGCGGCATCGGTGTACAAAGTCAGCCCATGATGCACCCCACTCCCATTCTGCCACCGAGCATTCTGCCGCAACACATGCCTTTCACCCTCCTTCCTCTCATGACACTACAAGAAGTAGAGCATGTAGGGGCGACTCCTATAGAGACGACCTCAAAGTCGCTTCTGTAGAGAAATTTATTGGAGCGACATAAAAATGTCGTTCCTATAAAGTGATAGTGCTATTGAAACGCCTTTGAGTCGTTGCAATGAAGTGGTAAGTCTCCCCTTAGGCCATATTCCCACCAAAATTTTAGATGGGCCCCACCTAAAAACTTAAAATG
>CAVNYN010270459.1:0-12126 GCA_963692815.1 Nyctanthes arbor-tristis
CCTAGTGGATTTTGGAGATAAGTGGCAATGTAATGCTGGGTATAGCTGGGAATTCACATGATTGTTCTATGTTTCAATGCTATAAAAAGTTTTGTTCTTATCCTAAGTTCAATCATGTTAGTTAGGCTTTTTAAGCTTATGTAATGATCAATATTCTCCAAATAATTGATAATACTAAGCCCTACAATCTAAGGGACTAACATCTATATTTCAGTTTGTAACTTGAACAATTGTTGACACATATGAAATCAATAGAAAATAAAAATGAACAAAGAAAAAAAATATCAAAATAAAACACTTTAGATGGGACTAGAAAAGAGAACAGATTGTGAACAATCAGAAACGAAAGCAGAGGTTGAAGGGCAGAATGGGTTACCTTCTGGGAAAAAAGGCAGGCAGAACTCTTGCCAAAACGAAGAAAAATTGGAGCAATGTAGTCAGTAAATCGAAGAAGATGAAGAACTACTTAGAGAAAAAACTGACTCAAGAAAACTAGAGAACAAATTACCCGGACCAAATTGGAGAAGAAACGAGGATAATTACTTAATGAAAGATGCAAACCTTCAATTCTGGCGATGCACGGTAGAATGAACGCTTTGGAGGAAAAAAAATTGGATCTGGGAGCAATTAGAACGTCGACGTGGATAAAGTGAGAAATTAGGGATAAAAGAGAGTGAAATTGTGGATTGAAAAAATTTTGACACATTACTCTTCCCCCCGCCCAAACCACCCCCTCCCAAAACAACCGTTCATCTTTTTCTTCTTTGCTTCTTTTTCTTCTTTTTTTCTCTTGTTTTCCTTTTTTAGTTTTTTAGTTAAATATTGTACCCTTGAAATTAGGCACTGTATCCTTACTTATTTTTATTCTTAACAATGACTCTTTCACAATTATTAATTTGTAACTAGATCTTTTTTCCAGTAAAAGTATGAATAATACTATGTAGCACCAATGGTGCTTGGAATCAGTCTATGTGGCAACTAATGTGGCATTGAATGATAAGTGAAATTAAATGCATGAATAAATGACCCACTTGATTTGACTTATCATTCCATGCCACATTGATATGGTGTCAAGTATCAGTGGTACTAAATAACATTACTCTAAAAGTATAGTCTTGAGAAATATTCTTGAGAAAAGAATTGTTCATGATAGCGGAAACAAGTCTTTTTTAAAAAAAAAAAATTAAGTAAATCATATGCCTGAATTTTTTTTTTATATAGGAGAAAATTGAATTTAGTCTACAATTTACCAATCTTATTTTATCTGCTTAATAATTTTGTAGAAAGAATGCAAATGCATTCAAGACCCCTTTTTTTTTGTGGAGAAAGATACTTCTACCAACAAATTCAATATTGTATGTGGAAATAATTTTGTAGGGAAAATGAAAATCCATACAACATATCATTTTTTGAGGAAAAGATAATTCAGACTACAAATCTTATTTGTATGTGGAAAAAGTTTTGTAGGAAGGTAAAAGATCTACGAAATATTTTTTTTTGTAAGGAAAAAGACATTTGCCTACAATTTTAATTTTGTATGCGAAAAAAATTTTGTACAGAAAGTACAAGATCTACAAAATTTCTTTTTTCTGGGGACAAGAAACCTTTCTCTACATAAAAATTTTGTATGCAAAAAAATTTTTGTAGGTAAAGTATAGGCCCTAAGAAATATCTTTTTTGTGAGGAGAAGTGACCTAAGCCTACAATTTTAATTTTGTATGCACAAAATTTGTAAGATTAGCATAGAATTCTTGTAGTAATATCAATAAGGCCATAATAAATGCACAGGGACTAGGGTCCACATGAGTCCATCCTTGAGTCTCGAGTGTTCCCAGGAGTCACTATTAGCACAGAATACAATCCAGAAATAATAGGCCTGGCCTATCACCGTCGAGCCCCCCAAATACTCACTTGTTGGAAACCCAAGCGGCATCTACAAAGACTGATATGCTACTGAGCCCCCAAACACTAGCTCAATGGTGCAACCTGAGTGGTATATCAACCCAGACAGCAAATAAAGTATAGTATCTCTATACAATGTTCACACAACCGCCATTGGCTCACAAGACAATCTTCCTCATGCCACATACGTATTCTCATGTTTAACATCACGCTCAATGGGTGTATATGGCATGTATTGTAGTGATTGGATTTTTATAAATGAAAATTTACTATTTTAAAGTGTGGAAAAGAATTTTTAACTTGTTGCTACCATCCTTTTTTTGTTATCTCGATAATTTTGGTCACAATAGAGATTTTAAAGAATTTGAATCACTCCTCTATTTTATTTTTTTTTAAAGATAACGCGAGTTTGTAATTAGATTTCTAGCTTGAGTCCAATTATTTAATATTTTCAAACATTCGCATATGACGTCCAATTTATCATTAGGTTAATTAATTATCCAACTTTTAGCCCAAAGTTCAAAAATTTATATTTAAGCCAAAGTTTACTTTAACTTGTCTTCAAAGTATCCATTCGAGCCCAATTTCAATTCGAAGTTGAATTTCATATCCAAGTCCAATTTCAATTTAGCCATTTTAAGCTCAAAAATTTTAGGATTAAATACGTATGTGCCACTGTTGTAATATGAAAAGTTAGAGATCATGTGTAAATCTTGTAATGCAAAAAATTAGCATATATTCCTCCATTCTTGCACAAATCGGGGACACGTCTATATTAGATTATATTATGATATATAAAAATATTATTTCATATATATATATATATATATATATTAATATTATATATACTATATAATGGGTTACAGGAAGTCAAAATGCAATAAGTGAGCTGCTATATACATATCGATCAGTTATATATCAAAATTGGAAACGTGAAAAATGGAGCTGATTGAGGGGAGAGATACGTGATAAAATACCCGATCAAATGCTAACAATTCGTGGATGATTGAAATGAGATTTTTTTTTTTTTTTTGGGTGTAAATTGCTGAGAATGTACAGAAGGTTTACACCAAAAAAGAAAAAAAAATAATAGTAGTTTGTTCTTTATAGTCAAAGATCTGTGATCTGATCAGCCAATTCAAGAATTCAAGAACATTGCAACGAGATGCTAGAAATCCATAGTAAAAAAATGTACGGTTGCATACAGATTTTGATTTTTGTTTCATTCAAAATTCACAGCGGGTGAAAAGCAGAAACTATTTTTTGAATATAGTAGCTGTATCAAGATGATTTCTGTGGTAAAGATATTCCAATATGTTACAGAGACAACCCTAGAAGCTAACACATTCTATCTTAACTTAATGTTGCAGGCATGGACAATGTTAGGGTGTTTTTGATCTATGGTGGAGAGTGGGCTGAAAATAACAAATTTTCCGGGTCAAACATGAGAGGAGTTCTACTACCATCTAGCTGCAACTTCAAACGGCTTGCTGAGATTATTGAGTATCTGATGAATACATTTGAAAATGGTGTCAATAAAATATCAAGTTACCGAAGCACTTCCATCAATTGCAATTGAGAGCGACATGGACGTATCATTCTACTTGAGCTTGAAAAGGAGAGAAACTGATCCATCAAGGTAACCTTTATGTGTGAAGCTTATTAGACTGTCCACGGGCTTTGCTAATAGAGATGATAGACGTGAAATGATTTCTGATTGCACGACACAATCAACACGTAATTTTCTACCCCAGAAACATGATTTAATAGACGTGGCAAGGGAGATTATTATACATGGTGCAAAAGAAGCCAGAATTGATGGAAGTGAAATTGACACTCGTATCACTGCAGAAGCTGCTGCGGATGCTATTGTTACTGGCATAGTCTTCACTTGCAAAGAAGTTTTGAAGACAAGCATGTCTTTATATGCAATTGAAAAAAAAAAAATATGAGTACATGGTTCAACAATCTGATAAGAAGGAATATGTACTTGAATGTGTGCAAGAAAAATGCAACTGGCAATTCCGAGCTTTACGTATGGGCCAATCAAAGTTGTTTAAGATAAGGAAGTTGAATGACAGCTACACTTACTTGTTCTATGAGCTTCGTAGTCGGTGATCATAG
Source organism: Nyctanthes arbor-tristis (assembly GCA_963692815.1). NCBI lineage: Eukaryota > Viridiplantae > Streptophyta > Magnoliopsida > Lamiales > Oleaceae > Nyctanthes > Nyctanthes arbor-tristis. The sequence continues at coordinate 4,027 of CAVNYN010270459.1, forward strand.
ACAAGCAAACAAGAAAATAGTTTCTAAATGCATTTGATATATATTTGTAAACGCAGGTACAAAATACATACCTAGAGAGGTAATTAATGGCTGACATGATGAGCAGGTATGGAGTTTCGATCGATTATACTAAGGCAAGGAGATCTTTGATTCATACAGCAAATAGCTTGCGTCGGGATCCGCTACAAAGGGCTGCCATCGTACCTTTACATGGTTGAAAAAACATATCCTGGAACAATAACGAGGATTAAGACAGATAATGAAAACAAATTTCGATATTTGTTTATGGCTCTTGGTGCATCGATAAGAGGTAGGGAATTTTGTAGGCCAATGATTGTCACTGATAGTAAATATTTGATTGGGACGTGTCGAGGTACATTGTTCAGAGCTTGCACGCAAGATGCAAATAATAGCATATTCATTTTAGCATTTGGCGTGGGAGATCTTGAGACTGAAGATTCATGGACTTGGTTCTTAAGGATGTTGAAAACTACTTTTGGTGAAAGAGACGATCTTGTTATTGTTTCCGATGGACACCCTAGTATTAAAGAATTATTAAGGTTGCAATGGAAAATGTATTCCGTAATGTGCTTCATGGCTGTTGTTACCATTTATTAAAGAATTTGAACTCAGAATTCGATATAAAAGGAAAGAGTATTGCATACCCATTCAATGCTGCCGTCAAGGAATATAAAAAAGGTGATTTTAATTCATACATGGCGCAACTGGACAAATTACATAAAGGCATTAGAGGGAAACTGGTAAATGCTATGTATGATATCACACTGGATAAATGCCATGTATAATGTCACATTAGATAAACATATTTTATTTGTGATAGATTTACTTTCTTTAACATTGAGATCAAATTCGTGCAGGAGGAGATTGGGCACGAGAGGTGGTCACATTTGTATATGACAAGAAATATGTCCTCAATCATGACTTCTAACATTGTCGAGAAGAGTTGTAATCTCAGCAACCGGCTCAATAATCTTGCGCATGACATGTTCTCTGACTGTTCCAGAAGAGCTGTAAACGTCCAAACAACGCCTTTTTATGTCAAAATCGATTAGGCTCCAATGTGCAGCCACACATATCATTTGTGGATGTACATATGCTCCACGCTGCTCCATATTATGTTTTTCTTAATAAATTCACCCATAGCATAACGGCTAATCTTATTGTGCTTTTCAACAATACTTTTATCATCCTTGAAGATGATTGCATATTGCTGCTGCATAGATCTTTGGAAAAAAGAGTCTGTGGTAGTTGCAGCTTTTATAGCTATTCTTCGAGAGAGCATATCACGTAAAAAGTAGAAAAACATATCCAAATGCTACCAGGGAGAAAATATATATGTCAAATCTAAAAATTAAAATCATTATTACCAACAAATGATCTTTAAAATGAGTTTCTGATTACGTACAGTATCTATCAGACGTCCATAACATTTACTAAAGTGCGCCACCACATTTTGTTTTGTATAATGATTCCACCAAAGTTGAATAGCAGATCAATGGTAGTGTTAGGAGTGCCAAACTTAGAATGACTGAAAATGTTTAATTATATATAGTTAGAGGTGACAAAGGAGGAACATTAAAATGAATTTATAGGTTGCTCTGTTAGAAAATTGTGAGTAACTTACATCTTTTTGTTGTTAACTTCGATATTGAACCATGCCTTGAACTGTGAAGTCTCTTTTGGGGTAGGTATAGTTACTTCTTCCATAAATACAAAACGGGAAGTGTGAGACCTTAAAACCAATTCGGATGATGATCCTGGTGGAGAAGTGTAAGGTGACCTATTGAGTATTCCTGGCCATATTGTTCTCTTAGATCGAGGTTTCACAGGTGTGATGAAGTTGTTGAAGCATATAACTTCCTCTTGCTATAAAAAGAATTCATGGAAGAATAATGGTGAAAAAAAAGTGTATCTAGTTAAAACCAAAGACAACATGAATTTACAAAAGAAAGTGAAATAAAAATCAGATGAAAGAACCTTTAGAATTTTGGATAAACTCTCTTTTGCTGTATTTTCAATGGTTTCATTGACATGCTTCAAAAAACTCTGCTGAGAAAATAAATCATCACATGTTTCTTCATTTGAGTTTTTCTGTTCATTACCAATTCCCAAATCAAAGCTTAACATTGAGCAAGGGATAAAATCTGTGGCATCATGATGATCAAACCCAATTTTTGTTCTCTCATGCATATGGTCATTGCCTGTGCTCTACATTCATTAATCGACAAATGGAAAAATATATATTAAATTAAGACGACTGATGATTAAATGAATATGTAAATAGAATAATACAATAATTAAAAATTATGTTTATCTACTGTTGGTATTAATGTACGTGAAATGTAAGAGTTCTTTAGATAAAACTCCCCTTTTTATATGGTTTTAAAAAGCACATTGTGCTTTGAAACTATTTGTAAAAATACCCCACCCAATTGAAAAAGTACCCTAACTAAATTTTTAACTAATTTCAATTTTTACCTAATTTAATGATAATAATTATTATTTTTATAATTATTATTAATAATATTATTACTATGATAATATAATATAATAATTATTTTAATTAATATACAGTGTTTTTACAGCAAAACCATCACAGTGTCACAACCGTTGCCGTTGCTGTCACTAAGTCACTAAAAAATTAGTACAAATATCCCTTAAAAAAAAAAAAAAAAAAAACGTAACACATGGTAACATGGAAAAAACTCCAAGAAAATACCGTAACACACCGTAACATGGAAAAAAATTTGCTAACATAGCAATCTAATGAACTCAATAAAAAATAGTAACAAAACGAATAATGCTATGTAGTACTAGTGGTGCTTGGCACTAGTCTAGGTGGCAACCAATGTTGCATGAAATGATAACTGGAGTTAAATGAATGGATAAAGGACCTACTTAATTTAACTTATCATTTAATGACACCATGATATGGTGCCAAGCACCAGTGGTGCTAAATAGTATTACTCTAACAAAAACTCAAAAAAAGGCAAAAGAATGGTAACAAAAAATAATAATAATGGTAACAGCCCTAGGAAAGGATAAAAACCGGTAACAATTGAGGTTTATAATTAATTACACAAACAGAATCAATGAGAATAGAAGTAAACATTAAAAAAACAACAAGAACATTGAAAAAAATAGCAATAGCCCCAAGAAAAGAAAAAAAACCATGTCAATGAGTGTTAACATTGAAAAAAACACAATAACACAATGGTAACAAAAAAATCGAATTCATGTTGAACAAATCAAAATGGACAGTAACGATCTGAAAAAGTATTATGTTAACACGAAATTAGATCATGAAATGGTGTGAGTATAGAAACATAAACTTCAAAAACTCAATCAATATCATGTTATAGGAATTTTTTTTAAAAAAAAAAGAAAAAGTAGGAAGAAGTTAAAAAAAAAAAGGAAAAACAATTTCAAATCAAGCAATTGCAGATGCTACTGCAAACAGACACTGGAAACTGAAATGAAATGTCAAGGGGAAAATAAAATGAGGGAAAATGTTTCAAAAAAATTTAAAAGAAAAAAAATGAAGGCAAGCTAATGGATGTCACTGAAAACTGTTTTGGCCGCACCCAGCAGTAGCCAACACTGCTGCAGCAACATGTGCTAGCTGTTGCTGTAAGTAGCCACAGGCGATGCTACCGTTGGAAGCGGCGGTCGGAGGCGTTAGTGGCTAGAGGTAGCTGTGGGTGGCGGCTGGTAGAGGTGGCAATGGGAGGCATTTGGTGGAAGTGGCGGCGGGTGGAGGCTAGTGGATGCGGCGGTGGCGGGTGGATGGTTTTGAGATAAATAATGGAAATGTTAAATAATTAGGGTTTGTATGAGGGTGGAATTATATATATTAATGAATTTAAAAAATATTTAAATTCATAATAATAAATAATATAATTTTTTTGAAAGAATATATAATTTTTTGTTTAAATATAATAATAAAAAGAAAAAAAATGAAATAATAAGGGTGTTTTTAAAATTAAAAATCTACAATTAGTTTTAGTTTTAGAAGTATAATACAAAAGCCAATTAAAAAAGGGGTGTATTGTCTAATTTTCTCGAAATGTAATTGTAGAGTATACCTGGATTTCATAAGATATGGTCCAATCGCATTTACTGACAACATACCTACGGATTGTAGATTCTCTGAAACGTTTTGCACAATGAATTCGATAATTTAATATGACATATTCACACCATGGTCTTTCCTAGTGGCATATTCACACCATTGTCTTTCCTAGTGGCTAACTCTTCCTAAATACCACCTATTTTTTATTCAAAAAACTCTTGAGTTTTTAGAATCTCGTTCAATTTGGCAAATGTTTCCTGTTAAGAATTATAGACAACATGCACAGTAAAAATAAAAACTACAATTCCTACACCAGGATCAAACTTGCTCTTTGATGGAATTTGTGATAGAAAGTTACCTAGAACAAAGAAGCAAATTAGGTATATCTGATTACACCACAGTTGTCCAAGCGTCCAATATCTAACAGTAATCCACACAGTGAAAACAATTCAAGAACACAAACTTTTCGTAGAGGGGTTTAGGGTTTCTGTATTATGTTGTGCCAGCAAGTTAATACAGAATGTATACGTGAATGTCACTGTAATCTTAGACCCTAAAGCGCTCTATTTATAGATTTCTTATGAAACCCTAGCGCAACCCTAATCTGATTAGGATTCTAAGGCCCATGTACAGTCCGACTCAATTAGTCTCATTAATTAAATCAGACTCTCATGTACAAGCTTGGTCCAACTATTGGGCCTTGTACATTAATTCCAACAATCTCCCACTTGGACAAGGTCCAATTCTAAGACTTTGATTCTTGCCTTTTGTGTATGACCCATTAGGCTCCCACTCACGATGGCAAACATTATGATACTATTATTCTAATCTAATTAGAATAAAGCAAACTAAAATCTCTATTTTAATTTGTCATCGATTCACCTAGATCGATCAGTTCATGACGCTGTCTAAGATTGACATCTAGCAATGTGTAAAGGCAATCCATGTGACGGGATGTCATGTGGTATGACAAGACCTTTCCATGTATGGTTACTGTGGAAATATTGTCCCTTCATCAATATAACCCTATTGGTTAAGAGATATGGATAAGCGTCAATCTCATTTCAACCAATTATGTTATTCGCAGAGACTTGACGTTGATAAACTTATGATCATGATTGAAACTCCTTTCAACTCACAATCACACCCTAGCCAAGGAATTTTCATAAACTCAAGTAGCAAAAGGCAGATTATAGTCTCTTAATATCCAGGAGTGATGAATCCTTATCTTGAGTACTCATAACCTTCATGAAACTTTCATTATACATGTACGGCATTTTCCTGATAACTCATGGCTAAAGCCTCATCTGATGTCCGCCTAAGCAAAACAATCATCACCTACACGACGCTCTTCCGATCTAAGTCAAAGGACCAATTCCACAACCGTCTATTAGAGATCAACCACTGATGCTAGGATAAGATCCACGTGGTATCTCTAGGAGGGTCATCCAAAGCTTATTCTACTAACAAAGCATCCATGTGTTCATTTGAATGTCTCGACATTCTAACTTATGAGATCAGTTACTTTCTAAGAAAGAAATGTAACACATGCTAGCCTATCCACAACAATAGTATCCATATCCTATAATTGCTTCGACTAGGGATAGTTTAAGAATAAGTGATAACATGCATCTCACAATCACAACCCATTGTGATTAACAATTTATTCTGGTCTTATTCTATAGGCTCTATTATTTTGATGATAAGATAATAATACTTATGAAAATAATAAATCTGTCAATAAAATGTATCCATGAATAAGTGTTTATAGTAAAAATGTCTTACAAAATAGTATAACACTAAAATCCAAACAAACTAAATCCAGTCATTCATGTATCTAATACCCATGACATAGCATGACTATCATGCTTGTCATGTGACAACGGCTTTGTCAATGGATCTGTAACATTATTTTCTATAGGGACTTGTTCTATCTTTATGTCATTCCTTTGTTCAATCTCCCTAATGAGATGATATTGCCTTAATACATACTTGGACTGTTGATGAGACTTGGGTTCCTTCGCTTACGCGATGGCTCCATTGTTGTCACAATACAGAGATATTGAGTCAACAATGCTGGGAATAACTCTAAAATGAATTTATAGGTTGCTTTGTTAGAAAATTGTGAGTAACTTACATCTTTTCGTTGTTAACTTCGATATTGAACCATGCCTCGAACTGTGAAGTCTCTTCTGGAGTAGGTATAGTTACTTCTTCCATAAACACAAAACGGGAAGTGTGAGATCTTAAAACCAATTCAGATGATGATCCTAGTGGAGAAGTGTAAGGTGACCTATTAAGTATTCCTGGCCATATTGTTCTCTTAGATCGAGGTTTCACAGGTGTGATGAAGTTGTTGAAGCATATAACTTCTTCTTGCTATAAAAAGAATTCATGGAAGAATAATGGTGAACAAAAAAGTGTATCTAATTAAAACCAAAGACAACATGAATTTACAAAAGAAAGTGAAATAAAAATCAGATGAAACTCTCTTTTGCTGTATTTTCAATGGTTTCATCGACATGCTTCAAAAAACTCTGCTGAGAAAATAAATCATCACATGTTTCTTCATTTGAGTTTTTCTATTCATTACCAATTCCCAAATCAAAACTTGACATTGAGCAAGGGATAAAATCTGTGGCATCACGATGATCAAACCCAATTTTTGTTCTCTCATGCATATGGTCATTGCCTGTGCTCTACATTCATTAATCGACAAATGGAAAAATATATATTAAATTAAGATGACTGTTGATTAAATGAATATGTAAATAGAATAATACAATAATTAAAAATTATCTTTATCTGCTGTTGGTATTAATGTATGTGAAATGTAAGGGTTCTTTAGATAAAACTCCCCTTTTTTTATATGGTTTTGAAAAGCACATTGTGCTTTGAAACTATTTGTAAAAATACCCCACCCAATTGTAAAAGTACCCTAACTAAATATTTAACTAATTTCAATTTTTACCTAATTTAATGATAATAATTATTATTTTTATAATTATTATTAATAATATTATTACTATGATAATATAATATAATAATTATTTTAATTAATATATAGTGTTTCTATAGCAAAACCATCGCTGTGTCACAACCGTTGCCGTTGCCACCACTAAGTCACTAAAAAATTAGTACAAATATCCCTTAAAAAAAAAAAAAAACGTAACACATGGTAACATGGAAAAAACTCCAAGAAAATACCGTAACACACCGTAACATGGAAAATTTTTTTTCTAACATAGCAATCTAATAAACTCAATAAAAAATAGTAACAAAAACTCAAAAAAAGGCAAAAGAATGGTAACAAAAAATAATAATAATAATGGTAATAGATCGGAAGAGCACACGTCTAACTCCAGTCACCTGAGATCCGAGGTTTATAATTAATTACAAAAACAGAATCAATGAGAATAGAAGTGAACATTGAAAAAACACAAGAACATTGAAATAAAAACAGTAATATCCCAAGAAAAGGAAAAAAAACAATGTCAATGAGTGTTGACATTGAAAAAAATACAATAACATCAAAAAGGGCAGTAACGATCTGAAAAAGTATTATGTTAACACAAAATTAGATCATGAAATGGTGTGAGTATAGAAACATAAACTTCAAAAACTCAATCAATATCATGTTATAGGAATTTTTTTTTAAAAAAAAGAAAAAGTAGGAAGAAGTTTAAAAAAAGGAAAAACAATTTCAAATCAAGAAATTGCAGATGCTACTGCAAACAGACGCTGGAAACTAAAATGAAATGTCAAGGGGAAAGTAAAATGAGGGAAAATGTGACACTCAAAGCAATTGGAACGTGCTTGTGGCACTCAACGCATAAAAACATCCGGTCTTGTACATAGCATTGCATATATGACAGATCCTCTTGCAGAAGCATAAGGAATCCTATCCATGTGATCTCTTTCAACTTGTGTCTTTGGATACATATCCTTCGAGAGATTAATCCCATGCCTTATGGGGCAGAGTCCTCTCTTAGACTCTTCTATTTTAA
>CAVNYN010270462.1:0-36109 GCA_963692815.1 Nyctanthes arbor-tristis
TATACCACAATCTCATGAGTCACTGTTCAATCAATGGTCACGCTGTAATTCAATGGTCATGTCTTGGATCCTACATGCTGTTTCTAAGGACATTGCAGAAAGCATTATGTATATGGAGGTTACATATGATCTTTGGGCTGATTTGCATGATAGATTTCATCAGAGTAATAGGCCTAGAGTTTTTGAAATTAAGTAGCTTTTGTGTTCACTTTCACAAGGTTCAAATGATGTCCGTAGTTATTTCACTAAGCTTAAAACCTTGTGGGATGAGTTGAAAGAATTTAGACCTATTCTTGTGTGCAATTGTGGGAGAATGAAAGATTGGGCAGACGCACAGCAACAGGACTATGTATTGCAATTCCTAATGGGACTCAATGATTCATATAGTCAAATTAGGGCTCAGATCTTGATGATGGAGCCATTGCCAAATATCACCAAAGAATTTTCCTTGGTTATTCAAGAAGAGAGGCAGAGACAAGTGAATGCACCATTGTTTCCATCAAATGTTGCTACTGCAACGGTTCATGCAAATAATCTGAGGGAGAAGAAGACGTGTACCTATTGTGGTTACAATGGGCATGAGGTGAAAGATTGTTACAAGAAGAATGGCTACCCACCGGGGTGGAAACCAAGGAACAAACAAGGCAAAGGCAAACCCAATGGTGGTATGAATCAGGGGAGTTCCAATTAGTATAAACTAGTGGCATACCAGGTCTCTACTAGTGCATCTGAGGAGGTTCCAGATTCAGGCACAAGCTCAATTATTCAACTCTCTGCCAATCAATGTCAGCAGTTGATTTCTTATCTCACTAGCCAGCTATAAATGTCTCCACCTTCTTGTACACAAGATCAGCACCATCAGCCCCCAATTTTAATGGTATAATTTTGCCTATTCCTAGTAATGCATGGCTTATTGACACTGGTGCCACACACCACGTATGCCATGACATGAGTTTGTTCACTTCATTTGATGACTCTTTGTTTGCTTCACATGTGAGTTTACCTAATAGACAAAGTGCAGGCATCAAGAAAATTGGCAATGTCAAACTCACTGAGGACTTAATTTTAAGAAAAGTTCTATATGTTCCGACTTTTAAGTCCAACTTATTTTCAGTCAATGCACTTACAGAGGATGTTTGTTGTTCCATGATTTTCAATGCCACTTGCTGTATCATTCAGGGCTGTTTTCAAGATTTACATATTGGGAAGGGTAGAAGAATTGGCAATCTATACTACCTGGCTTTCTCTGAAAATAAAGACAGAATAAGAAGAGCAGCAGTTCATGCTTCCAGCATTTTATCAACCAAGAGTCTATGGCACACTAGACTTGGTCATTCAACTCTTGACATAAAACAGCAACCAGACAAGTCCCTTGTGTTTAGCAATAGTTTGAATAAGGACTTTCATTGTCCAACGTGTAATCTAGAAAAACAAAAGAGATTACCTTTTACTTGTAATAACAACTTGTCTAATGAACCTTTTACACTCATTCATTTGGATATATTGGACATCAGTATTTCTTACTATAGTTGATGATTGTAGTAGATATACTTGGTTATATTTGCTCAAACATAAGCCAGATGTGTAGGTCATTATTCCTCAGTTTTTTGCCTTAATTCAGACACAATTTGGCAAGAAAATTCAAGGAGTCCATAGTGATAATGCCAAAGAATTACAGTTTGTAGAATTTTTTCAACAAGAGGGAGTGCTACATTATTTCTCTTGTGTTGAAAGGCCTAAGCAGAACTCTGTGGTTGAGAAAAAACATCAACATATCCTCAATGTGGCCAAGAGTCTTCTATTTCAGTCCCAGTTGGCCCTCAAGTTTTGGGGGGATGCAGTTTTGACAGCAACTCATTTAATCAATAGGCTGCCTTCTACTTTACTGGCTCACAAGGCTCCGTTTGAGGTATTATACTCTAAACCTCCCTTATACGGTCATTTGAGGAATTTTGGTTGTTTGTGTTATGCATCTACTTTGCTCAATAGTAGACACACATTTAGTCCAAGATATAGGGCTTGTGTGTTGTTGGGATATCCACCTGGCTTAAAGGCCTATAAACTTCTTTATATTGAAACAGGCATTATAGTGCTATCTAGAGATGTAATCTTTCATCAGCAGATTTTTCCTTTTGATAAAGGACAGCCCTATTCTAATTTCTTAGATGCTTCTATCACTCCTCAGCGTATCACTGCCTCTTCACCTATTCTTCATCCGCAACCTGACCCTGATAGTAATTAGCCCTTGCTCAGAACTCAGAGAATCACCAAACCACCAACATATTTACAAGACTATGTTTGTAATGCTGTTTCTCCATCCTCCACTATTCATCCCCTTTCTGATTTTCTTTCCTATCAGAAATTAAGCCCCGTTTTTCATGCTGTTGTATTAAATGTTTCTGCACATTTTGAGCTCCAGTTTTATAGTTAAGCAACAGGGGTACCTGAGTGGGAGACTGCTATGGCAGTTGAGTTAAAAGCCTTAGAGAATAATGGTACTTGGACCATAGTCGATCTACCAAAGGAGCATAAATCCATTGGCTGTAAGTGGGTTTATAAGATAAACATAAATTAGATGGTAGTATTGAAAGATACAAGGCATGGTTAGTTGCCAACGGGTACACTCAGCATAAGGGTGTGGATTACTTGGATACTTTTGCTCATGTCTACTATGAAAGAACTAAACACATCGAGATAGATTGCCATATCGTTAGAGAAAAGGTACAATCAGGTTTGATTAAGACTGTACATGTGGCAAGCAAAAACCAAGTGGCGGATTTACTTACTAAAGCTTTACATCCTACTTGTTTCAAGAATCTGATTGGCAAGATGGGCTTATGTGATATATACAGCCCATCTTGAGGGGGAGTATTGCAGAATGTGCATTTTGTACATAGTATATTTTGTATTTTACTAGTTAGTCCTTGTATTTGTAAATAGTTGCAACTTAGTCCTTAGTTTGTTAATGTAGTTAGTTAATTAGTTTCTACCCCAATTATTTTACTTACCGAATTCCAGATATTCGAGAGCTGGTTGTATGAACTCAGCAACTTCTTCTTGCATCAAATGATTTAGATAATTTTTCTTCAAATAGTTTCTTTGTATTCTACTATTTTGAATTATAGTGCAAACATACTTAATCAGGTAAAATTATTACACGACGATGACATAGTTATATCTGATTATTGAAATAAAAGTCTACAAGAAATAACACAGCGAAAATATGATTCACTTCAAATTCATAAATTTGTATATAGTGCAAATACACTTAATCAGTTAAAATTATTACATGACGATGACATAGTTATCTCTGATTATTGGAACAATTTACTACCCCATAATTATTTTTTTAATCACTCATTGTTTCCTGTGCATCGCACGGGAGATAGACTAGCTAAAAGAAAAATAATTACTTCCGAGTGTTTTACCTAGCCACTGGAACCCAGCTAAAAGTGGCAAATTATGCCATTTAATCCCCTCACTGCTTTGCTACCATTTTTGGTACTAAATTTATTTATTTATTCATTTTCTGGTGGGGGGTTGGGGGGTGTTTCATGTTTGTCAGAGTCGGTGGGTGGGGTGGGATGTGTAGCTAGGGTTGGGAAAAAAAAACATTTTTCTTTCTTTTTTTGATCTTCTTACAAATTTTCGAACTCTTTTTTTTTTCATTCTTTTTTTAGGGGAAATATGATCATTTATTATGTCTTGACGTGCCCCCAAACTCAAAAGCAAACGACAACAGTCTATTGAGTTACAAAAAAAAAAAAAAAAATTAGATTTCCGACATTTGTAAGCCACCAAGACGAACAACGTTGGAAATCTCATTCTTGAAACTATTGTAATGGAAAAAATATCATATAAATAAATTTCAATTTCCATGTAATTAAAAATGTCTTTCACAACAAATATATATATATATGTGTATATATATTTTGAAGAGGACAATAAAAAAAGTGGTTATATTGACACCACATCTTTTTTTTTTTGTTTGAAGAGGACAATAAAAAGGGTGGTTACCACCACGAATTTTAATTTTCGCACCACATGATAAATGCACCACGATTAAAAGACATTTTTAATTAGCACATCACTATCTATTTACACATATACCCATAAGATTATTTATCTATAATCAATGTATAAAATCATATAAATAAATTTCAATTTCCATGTAATTAAAAATGTCTTTCACAACAAATATCTTTTTTTTTTTTTTTGAAGAGGACAATAAAAAGGGTGGTTATATTGACACCACGAATTTTAATTTCCACACCACATTATAAATGCACCATGGTTAAAAGACATTTTTAATTAGTACACCACTATCAATTTACACATACCCATGAAATTATTTATCTGAAATCAATGTATAAAATCACATCAAATATTTATATTCTTAAATATATTACATCTAACACAACATAATTGTCTTCTTTTATATTGTTCGTAAGTTAAAATATATACAAATTAAATCTTAAATCGAAGCTCCTATGATGAACATTAATTTGAGCTAATTTCTAAGTGCAAACTACTAATGCAAGTTCTTATGTAGAGTTAAAAAGACAATCTCTCAAACTTAATTTAATAGAATACTAAATCATCTATAAATTTCCAAATTAGATTTAATTAATTTTTTTAAAACTGAAATTGAATAAAATATTCCAACTTTTTTTTTTGGCAACATAAATATTCTAACTTTTCAAATAACTCAAATATAAATGTATATGTTTTTCAAAACTTCTAATTTAGAACAATTCGATCTTACAAAATTGAAATTAGATTTTAAGTTAACACCATTCGTTTATTATTTTTTTATTTCAATTCAATCACGTGTTTTTAAGTAATACTAGTATAACACTCATGCGATGCACGGGTAGAAAAAAGTTTGAATTTTTTTTGGTAAACGTTTGAAATTTAACTATGTGAAAGATTTTTAATGAAATTACAATATTTAAACATATTCTAAAAGTGTAAAAACACAATGTATATACCAATGGAGGAAATTATATAAATGGTAGTATCAATCTAATATACTCGCATTGAAAAGACAATCCATATTCGTTTCACAATTCACATACATGATAATCAACATTCCATATATAATCTTCTTTCTCCTTGTACATATGCCTCAGTGGAAGATGTTTATCCTCAATATTCAATATATTCGTAGCCACAAATTTAGCTAAGAATCTATAAAAGAAATAATGGATATGAAGACATCAAACCATAATCATGTGAGAGTAAAATTTGACCCCCGCAAACAATAAATTCGAAATTTGATTCCGCGAACAATAAATTCATACTTTTTCATGATAAATGATCTTGTATTAAAACAGAATTCGTTTAGATAACATGTAAAAAATTCACAGCACGATATAAGTAGGATTATGTCATTTAATTGATGAACATTATTAAAGTAAATTAAATACTTGAAAAAGCAAAAAAGTTCAATTAATTGCTATTTTCATCTCAATTACTTGGTCTCATTTTTCTTTTTAGGATGTGCCAAACATATGACCACTTTCAATATTAAAATCATATATTTAATACTTTAATTATCACTATTAATTTTGAATTTTACTCATTAAATAAGGATAAATTAGAAATACGAATTACAAAATGTGCCTTTATAACACACATTTCGTAATTCTTATGAAAAAGCAAATGTGATCAAATAATCGAGATTGGGGGACATGTAAAAATTTCTTGACAGTCCTCAACATGTACATCTTAGGTGCTATTAATGAAAAAATGTTGATGTAATTAATATTTAATGTTGTTAATTAATTAATAATTATTAATATTAATTTTTACGTAATAATATTATTAGTAAAATATTGCATTGACAAAAGAAGATCAGCTTGTGAATAAACAGTCTTTGAATTTCTGCAAATATATATAATTCAGCCGAAATATGCCCCAAATAAAAAAATAGGCAGATGAATTTCATCATTTAATGCCACATATCTTTAACTTTTAAATATTTTTTTAATCAACGATTTAAATGAGGAAGGGAAGGAAAGGGAAGACCGTAATTAACTACATGACTGTCAAGGAAAATAGGGTCTTCAAAATGTTATCTGCTCAGATTTGTACCTAGATGACTTGATGTTGGAGATAAAAGAAAGCACATTTTATTTAATTGGGAGAGTTTGATATAAAGATAAAGTGAATAAGTGCTAAGATGGAGATTAGAGATATAATTGAGAAAGAGCATAAAGGAAGAAAAATGTAAAAACGTGTTGCAAGGGAAAAATATTAAAAAGAAAAAACAATAAAGGAAAATGACGTCATTAGTGACATCACCAGTTTAGGAGGAAAAATCGGGTTAGACTTCTTTTGATTTAGATATATAGATTATAAATCTATTTATACTTTATAGAAAGCAATATATATTAAAAGAAAAAGAAAAATGTTAAAATCATTCTTCATAAAACGACGTCTAAAAGTAAGGTACTAAAATGAAACTGTAAAGAAAATAGATCTTTAAAATTTAAAGTTGTTTAGTCGTATTATAAATCAAAATTGTGGCAAGTGAATATTTAAGTAAATAAAGAAAAAAGTTTAAAATGTGGTGTAGAAATATATAATTCCCCTATATCTATACATATACATATATATATAACCACGAAATGATATTTCGTCATAGAATCTATTCTACGTCTGCCATCTTATAATAACACAAGTGCGGCGACATATTAGTTCCAGACTTCCAGTCGTTAAAACAAATCTAAGATAAAATAATGAACTCAATTCTAAGACAAAAATTTTGGTCGTTAAATGCTTTGGTCATGTGTCTCGAGGCAATGTGGCCTAAATGTCTGGTCCAAAGTTAGTTTGTCCCAATGGGCCATCTTCATCAGTGAAACAACCAACCAAGGCACAACAGTCATTTTTTAACAAGTAGGAGGAGGGGGGAAATTCAGCGAGAGGCGGGTGTAGTTCAAATTCGAAATTTTTAGTCTGGAATGTGAGCGTTTTA
This sequence comes from Nyctanthes arbor-tristis, assembly GCA_963692815.1. Lineage (NCBI taxonomy): Eukaryota > Viridiplantae > Streptophyta > Magnoliopsida > Lamiales > Oleaceae > Nyctanthes > Nyctanthes arbor-tristis. The sequence goes on from CAVNYN010270462.1 coordinate 6,983, forward strand.
ATCACTAGAGTGTAATTTGAGCCACTCAACAGTATGTTTTCTTGTAACTAGTGTTATCCCCTAGCGATACACAGACATAAACAACTAATAAAATATATTGAAGTAATATAACATCATTGAAAAGAAACAAATAATAGTAGCAACAATAATTAATTTAAAACCAACATTTAACTTTTTTTTTCAATGAATTATATTTTTAGTGCGTTTATTTACATTGATTTTATATTTTACATTACATAAACTTATATATTAACAATGTTGATAAGTGAATTATATTCGTTTGTAGAAATATATCACTATTGTGATGTTTAAAAAAAAAAGAAGGAAGAAATATATCCATATTCGTACAAAAAATTAAAATATTCTAATAATTATTATTATCAAATCCTGTATGATATGCGTCTGCTACAAATTAGGTGGTTCATGATCTATCTAAATTAAAGAAAAAGTGGGCGATTAAAAATTCGACTTCATATATCACTGTGATAATATATTTTTAAGAAAAATATTGAATAAAATAGCTAGTTACAGCTACGCAAATGAAAAATTATCACTATTGCATGATTATTTTTTTAAGACTCATGTATGTCGTTTAATCATTTTCATTATCATTTAATTTGTGATTGGTATGTATAATAACTTATCATTATATAAATACGGATTGAAATTATGTGTCTTGTGTAAACGGTGTAGATTTTAGATTTTTCCTTAAACTGATAATAACGTTTTAAGTGGTAATAGTTGAATAATTTACGTTTATACACCATTATATGATAAAAATTCATAAGTTAGTAGATAGTTAGCTGTAAATCAACTTATGAAATTTTTTTAAAATAAACTAAACGACACAAAATTAAAATTTGTTTAACAAACATATGCAAATTAGTTAGTAGATACGTATAACTTAACAAATGAATTTTTTTTACTAACTCTAAAAATCGGTAAATTGAAATATATCTAATGAGCATATGTAAGATTAAAAAGAAAATTTCTAATGATAAATAAGAAAGTTAATACCCACAGAAATTAAATGAAGCAATCTATTAAGCATAAATATAATTTGACATCCAAAAAACATTGCATAAAACCCATTTACATTATAGGAAGCAATCTAATAAATAAAAATGTCATGAAATAGCCAAACAAATATTAAATAGTGAAATCACTACATAACAACACATGAAATAAAAAAACTTACTTACTGTTTATAGATGATTAAAATCCCCATTAAATTTAAAACAAATCTTAGTCTAAATCGAAGTAGATGATAATTAGTAGGTTTAATCTTTTCCAATTTTAATTTTCTTCCCAAGGACAATCGAATGGGACTTTATAGTTGATATTTCATCAGAAAAGCAGCTAATATTAGTTGCATCGTGTTCTTACTCAACATAGCTCTTTTACTGGGAGTCTTTTGTTAGAGTCATTTCTTCATTTTCACTTGTAGAATCATTTAATCAAAAAAATACGAAAAATACAAATTGAGCATTGTGAGAGTCTTGCACCTTAAGAATCCAATTTGATCTTGTATGGTTGTGATATCTAAAAAGCATAGGCTCAAGTGTTTCAAAAGACACATTTTTGTTGCTAAAATTATGAAATATGTGAAAACCCACACTACAAAATACATCTAGTCTAGTAAAATGATGCTAAATGTGAGATAAAGAACTATTTATTTTTAAAAGGCGATTACATTAAAATGTGACAGCTTTCAATTAGTGGACAGTATTTAAAAAAGTATTGTGATTTGATAAATTTAATTGTGAAAATAAATTTAATTGGATTAACAGCCTATCAGACGGATAAAAAATGAGAGCATAGGTAGTTACCAACACAACACCACAACTGTATTTTTTTTAAATACAAACTGGATTAATGTCAAATGAGAAATTTAAAAACAAAAAAAAGGAAAAAAACTAAAAATATCACATTATGGAACATGTATGCTAGTAGTGGGTGGTTACAATTATAACTGCCTCTATAGAAAAGAATAACTAAAAAAACCAGCATACAAAAACGAAATAAAAAAAAATCAGATTCCAGTATCTTTTTAGCGGGAAAAAGATATTGAAATCACGGTTACTTTTCTTATATATAGATATATAGATATGCAAGATTTCATTTGCAATTGCTTGTCCGATCTGTTGCATGCAAGTTGTGACGCAAGAGAAGATGATTTTAATTTTAATTTTGTGAAACTTTTCTAATTTCAACAAGTGGGATCCTATGGCGTCATCTACTGCTCATTCTTTTAAGGGTTAATTTCGCATATTGTCCCCAACTTTTATTGTTAGCCTTGGCTGGGTTTCTAACTTTTTTTTCAACTCACTGGGTTCCCAATCTTTCATTAAGTCACACATATAGTCCATTTTAACTGTTTCCGTTAATTTCAGCGTTAATAGATCGGAATTTATTACAATTTTGTCATTTATCATTTTAAATTAAGAAATAAAAATTTTAAAAATATAAATGCTGCCATTTTCACCAGCCTTTGGGGGGAGTCTCCCCCTGTGTTGCTGAAAATGACAGCACTTTTGCTGCCATTTCCAGAGCCAAAAGGAGTGAGATTCTCCCACTAAAAGGCAGTCGGAAATGGCACCCATTTGCTGCCATTTCCGACCGCCAAAAGGGGGAGTTCCCCTCCGCCATTTTTTTAAATTAAAAAAATTATTTTTTTATATTCTTAAAAGTTTTTCTTAATTTAAAATGATAAAAGGTATAATGGTAATTTATTCCACAAGTTAACAGTGAAATTAATGTAAACCATTAAAGGGGATTAGATGTGTGATTTAATGAAAGGTTAGAGACTCAGCGGGTTGAAAACAATGTTAAAGACTCAACTGATACTAACCTCAAATGTTGATAATGATATGTGAAATTAACCCTTATAAAATGAATTAATTAAAAATAGCCCATTTGTAGCATTGCTCTATTGATGGGTTTTAGTTGTATGACTTATTACTTGTAGGACCCACGTTCACACTATCAAATGGTGCCATATTAAAAGCACTATTAACTAGTGCTTGATCGGCATTGTTTTGTCCATGCAACTTGTGAACTTCAGAAGTTTTATTTAGTCGGTCTGGCTATCGAAATAAGGCTGAGTTTCTTACAGAGTCTGATCTCCAATCACATACTGACATCTCACCTGACACACACTACATGACAGCATCTCATTGAAAACCAGGCTCCATAAGGAACCCAACCCTGGTTTCTTAGAAATTTTCTTTATTTAGCCATATACTCTCTCTCTCACTCTTTATTATTTTTTTATTTTTATTTTTATTTTTGTAAAATATGTTAGCAAGAGGGATTCAATTGTTTTCGGCTGGATCAATTGTCGAAAAAGTTACAATGGGATCGTTCTGACAGAGCATATGAATCGACATAGAGCTGTGTTATTTGAACAAACACACATACAAAAAATTTAATAAAATTGACACATAGCACAATCCTATTTTTTAGCACATCACATCACTTTTACATCAACACTTATCACATAACTCACATGTCAATTTTGTCACCTTTTTTGTTCCTTTTTTTGTCCAACTAGAATTTTTCATCGACATATGTTAGGTTGCTTAAGGGATAATAGTTATTGTTCTTTGATTCTTGTTTTGTTGAGGTAGTACCTTAATTGCATTCATCTTGTGTGATTTTGCATATCGAGTTAGTAAGAAAATGTACTTGAAGTAAGGCTCATACGTCGACTCCATGTAATTTGAACTTTTTATCAATAAAAAAACTTATATCTTAGGTTCTGATTTTCCAGCCAAGATATATATATATATATATATATATTTAAAAATTGTCCGTCAATCGTCAGAGGATTATTTACCCAGGAGGGAGGGGGAGAGAAATCTGAGAACATCATCACATAATCATGTCATTTGCACGCGTGCTTAACAGTAAAATTGTTTTTTTTTTTTTTTGAAGGGGGTGAGGAAATATAATTTCATTACATTTATCGATATGTAAATATATATATATATATATTAACCTTTTTTTTCTTTACAAGGGGATATAAAAGAGCAGTGTTCTAAAAAGCGTGAAGCGTGGAAAATCATTGACTCCAAGCTTAAAGCTTGCGAGTTTAAGCGCGCCTAGGTGGCGCTTAAGTGTTAAAAAACGTTTTTCATTTTTTCATTTTTTTATTTTAACAAATCTAAAATTATTAAATATTTGAAATGTATATCCTAAATTAGAAAATAAATGTAAAATCATAAATATTATATCTATTTTATAATTTTAACACTTTTATAATACAAGTTTGATATTTTCAAAAGGTAAAAGATGGACAATTTCTACTTTATTATACATTTATGGGGATTAAGTATTACAAAAATAATGTAATTGTCAAAAATAAATAACACTTATCACTTAAAATAAATGCAAAAAACCTATTTCACATATAACTTAAATAAAGTCAATAAAAATATTATAAATTCGAATAATTTTCTTTAAAAAAATCTTTATAATGTTACAAATTCTAGTAATATTATATATTAAAACAATTGTTCTTGACTATTGTTAAAAAAATAACATAATAATGGTAATTTTTAAAGAAGTTTATTGGCCAAAAAATTTCAACTTGAAAAAGAAATTTAGTAGTATTGTTTTAACTTTTTGATTGTCCCACATTGAAAGTTTTGTAAAAAGACAACATGATTGGGTCTTATAAATGAGATGAGCCTTTATGCAAGTGACTATGTAAAGGAAATTTTGTAAACTTTGAGGTAAATTAATAATTGTCTTGGTCTTTTATGTTTAGTTTTAAATTTAAATAATTGTCACACATTGGAAGTTTTGTAAATAAACAACATGATTGGGGCTTATAAATAAGATAGGCCTTTGTGCAAGTGAATATGTAAAGAAAATTTTGTGGACTTTGAGGTAAATTAATAATTGTTTTGATCCTTTATATTTAGCTTTAAAGTTTAAATAGATACATTAACCATATCTTCAAAGTAAAAAAAAAAAAAAAAAGAGCGCCTAGCGGTCAACAAAAATTGTTAACTGCTTTTTTCCCCTCTTATAGCCTAAGCGAGACGTGGAGGCTCCGCTTCGAGGCGCCGTCTAGACGCGCTTTTTAGAACAGAGCAAAGGAGGGGATGGAAAATAGAGGAGCGACAGGTGTCATTTGAATTCGAGATCTCTTGCATGAAATGTGAGAATTTAACTATTACAATACTTGTTCGAACCACTTTTTAATTACTTGTGGTGTACAGTATTTTATTTAGGAGTCACATAATTATGAAGAAATACACTTTTATTTTTCCATTTTATTTATTTGTTTACAAGTGTTTTGAAGGAGATTTATAATTCGTTTAATTAATTGAGATAAATATAGAAAGGAGATTATGTTAATATACAGGATTTATATTTAATTAGTTGGATGAATACACACTATATAAGATTATTTTAATTATAGCTGGGCAAAATAATCATAACTAATCGAATCAAACCAAAACCGAGCAGTTTGGTCCGATTTAGTTTGGTTTTTCTAAGTTTTCAAATGGTTATGATTATTAAAACGAATAACAGATCGGAAGTTATGATTTTATTATTGATTTTGGAAATCTTAACTAAGTTAAATGATTTGATTTCGAATTTAATAATTTAATAATTGATTTAAATTTCTAAAGTTAAAAGAATAAATTTATCAAAAAATCTTAATTTCTATTAAAATCATGTAACTTACTAGAGTATAGTTGCTGCTCCTACAAGGTACATAAATTTCTATTTTTACCTTTAGTAGATAACCTCATTGAATTATATTTTATAATATTTTATATAACCATAACCAAACTAAACTAAATCAAAACTGAACGGTTTGGTTTTAATATATTACAAAATAACCAAATGATTATTTTTTCAAAAAAACATCAGCTTTTGGTTTGGTTTGTTTTTTTTTTTAAAACTACAATCAAACCAAACCAAACCACTCTCAGACCTAATTTTAATATAAAGGATATAATTTTTTATCAAAATCATATGTCATATTTATTAGTTAATGGAACCGCTCTGTATATAATCATTGTTTTAAAAGGTGAGGCTAAATCCTGCCTCGAAGCCGCCCTTCTTTCATGTCTCAACATGGTTTATGCATTGTGATTTAGAGTTTTGAACTTTTTTAATGAGGCATGTGTCTCACGGAATTAGTCTCACGTTTTAAGGCGAACGCCTCAAGGTGAATGAGGCAAGCGTTTCATTAAAAGTTATTATCCTTAATTGTTACAATGTGTCGTTATAAAATTTAACTATTTTCGTTATTATTCATGTGACAAAAGACTTTGAGGCCATTAATTTATTAAAATATATTAAGAATCTTAAATGGAGAATACAACAATCTCCAACATCTTACATGCCCACTCTTCCTAACCCATTATTTTTAGACTTCTCCAATTATTTTCTTTTCGGTAATTTTAAAGTTCTTTTATTTGTAAATTTATGAAGGAAAATATAAACTATCTTTTTTCCTTTTTGAAAAAAAAAAAAAAAAGAATAAGAAGATACGGGGAAGGGGAAGGAACGTTGCACTTAAATGGTGAGGAAAATTAGTGGATAGCTGTTTACAATGAAGACGAAGAAAATGATAAACGGATTAAATACAATGAAAATTCCGAAGATGATGCTACTTGTAATGGTGGTGGTGATGATGATGATCCAATTTTAGCATTTTTCTTAAAATTTGTCAATTTTTGTTTTATAGATTATATATATTTTACTTTTGGATCTATCGTCATAGCGTAAAATATATATTGGCTATTAGCGTTTAAAGTAGACTTTTATTAATAAGACATGCTATCTTATATAATCTTATAATATTTTTTAAACATTTGTTTCTTTTGGATTTGTGGTGAGAATTGCACCTTAATAATCGTCTCGATGAGGTCCTTCATGGTCTTCCACCTAGTCGAACCTATGCTGCTGCTACTTCTCGCCCGGGATTATCTATTAAGCAGCGTATTGTGAAGAAGTCTTTTCAGCAGATTTTTGGGGATGCTTCAGCTCCGCTGGCGCCACTTGTCAACGGGGCAGCCATGTTTATCGTAGGGAGCCTGCGTTTTCTATTAGAGCGGAGGAGGAAGCACTTTTGACAGAGCCGTTTGAATATACACTGATTGGTAAGTTCCCTTTTGATAAACCTAGTATGATTACTGTGCATAGTAGCTTACAGCAATTTAGTTTTGTTGGTAGTTATACTATGGGCTTGATTGACACTGCACATATTATATTGCACTTTACTTGTGAGGATGATTATATGCGTCTGTTTTTGAGGTATGATTGGTTTGTTGCTGGATGTCGTATGTGTGGCTTGAAATGGACTTCTGATTTTTTATCATGACTGTGAGACTCCTATTGCTCTCATGTGGATTGCTTTTCCTTTATTACCTGTTCATTTGAGGGCAAACGAGTGTTTGTATGCTTTGGCTCGAGTTGTTGGGGCTCCATTGCGTATTGATGAGGTTACGTCTGATTTGGTACGTCCTACTGATGTTCGGGTCTTAGTTGAGGTGAATTTAGAGTATAAGCTCCCCATCTCAGGAGCATAAGCTCCATATCTCAATCTATTGTTTATAAGCAAATGCCTTTGTTCTGCACTCAGTGCCGACACTTAGAGCATGCTGGGGGTTCTTGTAGGGTTGGGCGCACACCGCCTCTAACTCTGCCTTCTTCTCAGGCTCCACCTCCAGCCCCCAGCCCTCACACCTACCCCCACCGGCTACACCTCCTCGTGATAAGGGGAATGGGGTTGTTTCTACACCAGAGATCGGAAGTGGGTTCATGTGGCTAGAACTAAAGGTCAGACATCTTCTGTTTCACAGGCCCACTAGTTATATCAGTTACTCCACCTTCAGTGGCCTATATCGTCTCTTCTCCACCAGTGAGTACTTTTACTTTGCCATCTATTTCTATTTCTGCTGGTTTGGTTGAGTCTTGTGCTTCTGGAGTTAGTACTAGTGTGTTACCGGTAGTGCCTTCTATTGTTGCATCTTCTATTGTGCCAGTTGTACTTCCTAGTACTTCTTGTTCTTTTGTTTTGGTTTCTGCACTCCCAGGGCTTGTGGTTAGTATTCCACTTTTTGCTGGTGTGCATAGTGCATGTGGATTTGTTGTCCACAGGTGGTTGGGTTCCCCCTAGGGTGAGTCTGGATATGTTATAGTCACTCTTAGACTGGGATCCTCCTGGATGAGTATAGATATGTTACAAGGAATCTTGAACCGTCAGCCTCTTCAAGATTTGATGCTTGACACTTTTAACAAGCATGACTTGACGGTCAGTAAGAAGTTGAAGAGGGCTACAGAAGAGATATTACAGGCTATTGAGCATACTACTAAGCTCTCTGTCATGTCTCTTTCTTCTTTTAAGAAGAAATGTACTTCCTCAGGTTTTATTGGATCAGTAGCTTCAGTTAGTCAGCGATCTGGCCCTGCAGATATGGTGAAGGCCAATGTTATGTCAGACTTGGATGCTATGGGTATCTGTCAGTTGAACACTCTTGCATCCCCGCCTTCTCTCAGTAGCCAGCCTATTGTTTACATGTATGATACTTGGGAGGAGGATACAGACCCTCAGTCGGATTTTGAGCCATAGTACATGCAGGCACTGCCCCAACCGGCAGCTCTACCTGTGCCTACCCATGTACTCCCCCCTTTGTTGAGTGCACATGTCAGACCTTTTGCCCCTCCCCATGCCCTGGCGGTCTCTGGTCGTAGTTCTACTTCAGCAGATCGCAGTGCTTCACTGGACTCTGCTGACTTTGCGGACGAGATCAGCCACAGATATTTCACTCGGAGCAAGAAGAAGGGAGGTGGTTATTCTCCATGATTTGATTAGTTTACTCTCTTTTTTTTTGTATTTCATTTCATAGACTCTCTATGTTGGAGTTTCTTTTGTTATTATTATTTTTTTTTTTACGGTGACTGGATGTCAGACCTAACCCTCTTCTTTTTTGTCTCATGTTTTCATTATTAATAAAATCAGCTACGCTAGTGATCTTTATTTAAAAAATAATAATCGTCTCAAGACTTATGCCTCACCTCACAAATGAAAACCACCTCAATATTTATTTCCGCTTTTTCATACTTTGTCATATTAACAATGACAATTGCATTATTATTATTACTAGATTTTTCACCTGTGCGCTGCCTTGGCATAACAATAGCAATTAAAAAAATTTAAGGCAGAAAAGAAAGAAGACGTCCCTACTATTTTCCCAGTATAATACTAAACTTGAATTATTTTTTTTTGTTATTAAAGGGAGAAAGTTTTATTCTGATTGTATTTCTCATTATTTATAATTAAAAAACAAATATTAAAATAACTATATATATATATATATTTTTTTTTTGAAAAAAGTAAATATTTGGTGTGAAAATCTAATATAGCAATCAGTTGTAATAATATTCTTGTGGTAAACATCCTGTCCGTTGACTTTGTTTGTGGTCTTTAGCGGAAGACGACCTTTCCTCAGGTAAAGGTAAATAAAATGGGTAAAGATATTTACATATATTTTTTTTATAATAATTAATATAAGGAGCTTCTTCAACATTGATCAAACATACCATGATGAGAATCCGTCCATTCATCCTTAAAATAATAGTATGTTGGCCTACCCTACCCTCTATATATGTGTGCGTGTGTTTTTTTTCCTTTTCTTTTTCTTTAAGGTTGGAGTTTGAATTGCGAAGACTCAATGATATTCGTGGTTGAATTGCTTTACTGATGGTAATGTATGCCTACCCAGATAATTATCAAGACGTCTTGTGTGAAAATCTAATATTAATAACTCTATATAAGAGTTGCTAATGAGGCTTAGTTTATTTGATTAGGGGGCTAAGCTGAATTACTGGGACCTCTAGGTTCCAGGTTTGATTCCCCGATATAGAGTATTTTCTACATTCTATTATAGTGTGATTCTCACTCTATGTGAGTTTGTATTATTGATTTTCTTAGCGCTATGTTTTAGTAAGATAAATATCTATGCGCATTTGTACTGTTACAATGCAGATTTGTAATTGTACTTAAAAAAAAAAACTACATGTAAGAGTTTTTTACTACTCGATTGGTTCAAATTAAAAACTCACGTAATGACCTAACCATTAATTTTCTCTTCAAATATCTATGATGAAAACCTTAAAAATGTCCGTTACATAAATATACTACTTTCATTTCATTTTTATAGATGATTAATATATAGTTATCACCAATATGTCCATTGATAATTGTTCAAAAAGTTCTTTATAGGTCAAATATTGGACACACAACTCGTGCAAGATTAAATAAATATTTTTAAATACAACTCACGCGTTAATAACTCCTGCCCGGCGCTAGAAGCCCCATGAGCCCGGTTTGCAGTGACGGCAAGTACAAAGGGGAAGCCTACACCCACCACGCAATAAGAGACCGGTAGGCTAGGCAACCCACACGCATCACACACTTGGGTAGGATAACGACAATGCCTACGTAAAATGCCTCCATTAGTGAACATTTTGTTTCGAAATCACACAACAGTGTGCCAGTTTACGAGCATGGATGGGTTAGGAGTGTCACGGACAATCCGTGTAGACAACAAATTAGACTCCATCACTCCAATCTTAAGTGCCTGAATTAATAGCAAAAGAACTTTTAATCAATATTCTAATAGACGGGGCTAGAGAAAGTGTCGAAACCAAAAATATTAATTCCATTTATGCGTTTTGAAGGGTAATCTCCAAGTAGCAGAATCTAGTCAAAGAGTCAATTTGGAGAATAGCTGGAGGAACCATTTCTTAGTGCTTTTCTTATTTAGTGTTGGCTGCACGAATTGCAATTAAAATAGTTTCCAAGATATGTTCCATTTTTACCTAACTAATTTTGAGATTGAGACAGGAGTAAAGAGAGCTTCTTCAATAAACTTTTTGAAGGTCGAAGTGAACAAATATATAAAATAGTTCTAGATTTGAGTCTCACCCAGTGTTCTAAAAAGCTCGCTTGGACGACGCTTAGGCGGCTCTTATGCTTGAAGCTTGGGCTCCATACTTCGTCACACTTTGCGCTTTATCACGCATTAGTGCGCTTAAGCGCGCATAAGCTCAATGCTTGGCCTTGACTCTTTTCCGCGCCTCGACGCTCTTCCGATCTATCACCTATGGTCTTTTCATATATGAAAATTAGTAGGACGGCCAACTAACTATGGCAAAACTTTCTCACAATGTCTCTTAGGGTTCGTACAATTCCTTTTCCTTGGTACTGTGATTTCTCATTCCTCCTTTCTATTGGTCAAACAATGTGCAATTGAGATTATCACAATCAATCTACCTCAAGCGGCCTAATGTCATCCCTGGCCGCAATTCTGATTAGGCTCTATCTCTAATACCATTTGTAATAGTCCAATTTATTTTGGCTTGTTACTATCTGCTTTGGTCTTAGTACACATGATTTTGTTCTTGAGTTTACACCTAAAAGGATCGGCTTCATATTGGTTGAAGTGAATATGTTAACTTATACATAGATTTCGTTTTATTTACGCAAACGATGTGTGATTGAGGCTAACACAATATGTATCACCGTGGTGTTGAGAAAGATGGTGCTAATATTATTATTTTTTAAAGTATGCTGCTAATATTATTGGTGTTGGGGGAGAAGAGAGACTTGATCATAATTTTACATAAAAAATGTAAATTTGGAAGAGAAAAGGGTACAAGCGACATTTCACTGTGTCCAAAATAAACAATTTCCTAATAGTCGTTATATTCATTTAAAAAAGCCCAATAATTAAATTCGTATAAATAAAATAACCTTATTTGTCACGTTTGGTTGGCCATGTTACTGCAAACTTTCGTTCGAAAACGACCCCAAAATTCAAAGCAGCTAATGTTTCTTTGACCATAGCCAATGGGTTCAAGTTTATCAATTTGGAATCCAGTTATCATCCAAGTTTTTAATGCTGATTATGATGCGTTTTAGGTTTTAATCTTCATTATTATTATAATTAATTACTTTTTCTTTTTACCTTCCATGATAATTGCACCAAAAACCTCAAGAATTTCAGTCAAAGGAACATGCTATGTTCTACAAAGAAACTCTTGAATAATTTGGTTACATTTTTACCTAATTTTTTTTTGTAAACTTTTTAAGAAGAGTCGTCCACTTCGATGCTTTGGTTATGGTAAGCTTGCACTTTGTCTGTCCTGCCACTTTTTGGGGGAGACACTAGGGCCAAACATTTTGATGATTTTGCATTTGATGTGTTGGCCTATACCAGTCGATAAGATTTATTGTACTTCAATTTTTTCAATCTTTTTTAATCTAGCGAATCAAAAATTTGAACAATAATTGTGTTTGTTACGTTTTTGATTATTATCGAATATATTTGTCAACTATGTGATCATATTTGAGTTGGGATTTAGTTTCATTGAAAATTTTCAAACACTAGCGGGACGCTAGCCTCACCTTTTAAATGAACTAATAATAAAAAATAACTAACTTGATTGGGGGTGTCAGTTGTCAAGAACTCACTTTGCACATAAATAACGAATTGTGTCATATATAATGATCATCACTAGAAAACAGGGTATCACTGATGATTTTTTCCGAAGGATGAAAATCCGTCAGAAATCCACTTGGGAAAGTACACGCCTCTTATATGTTGTGAACTTTTGAGATTTTAAGATGAAAAATATGTTCAACTTAGTTCGGTCCGTCTTTAAGTTTTTGAGAGCGCTGAGCAAGCTTCTAAATTGGGACTCATAGCTAAGACATATATATCAAACATTTAGCTATCATAAATATTAATACTTTAAAAATATAAATATTAACAGTCCTATGAATCAAAGTAATGATCTTCTTAATTATACTTTGACACTATTTTCTCCTTTGTCAACTAGACTAATTTCACTTTTGTGTATTTTATTTTACATGACCACATTAAAAGTCTATGTTCAGGGCTACTTAGGGTCCGTTTGATTCGTGTTATAATATGAATGTATTATAATTTCATCACATCAAATCACAAGTTTTCACTTTTCAACAAAATTTAACCAACCAAATTAAGTCACATGTCACAAAAATTCAAATTTCAAAATATATTATAACACAATTCAATTATAAATGATACCAAACGGACCCTTATGCAGAATAGTCTGACATTTTGTTTTCAACCTTGTAACTGATATTGCAGTACTAGTAGATGAATTATGTTTCTAGTTGAAGATTTTGTAATTAGTATTCTTGTGATGGATTCTATAAGTCTATTTTTTTTGCATATGTATATATATGCAAATAATTCATAAAAAGTGTTCATGAATGAATTCAATTAACATCATGATCTTTATCACAATACTAGAGTTTAAACATCATTTTTTGTGTTGTACAAAAAGGCCATTTGATAATCTCTTTTGATTAAAATAAGAATAAATCAACAATTATTTGTTGATTTGATATGACCTTTCCGTAGTATTATGGTACATCAAACTTGGACTACTCAATTAATGGGAGACAACCTTGCAAAGATCAGATATTATATATCTTAAAAAATGCAATAAAAAATGACAAAACTAGAACCAAATTTCATCACGAAGTACTAAAGAAAGACTTCCCTAATGCTAAGATTCTGCAAATCAAAGGGATAATGTCAAATTAATGCTGGGAAAAAGCTTCTAGAAACCCATTAGCATGCCTCAACATTCCTTGAGAGCTCAGCTAAAGCAAAAGTGATTATGGACTTTAATTCTTAATTAATTTTGTTGCCTCCCACATCTCAAGACTTCTTATCCTAATCTGCCTTGAGATGACAGCTTAACATTTTTTAAATCAGCCGCGGAGTTTACGTGTGCACTTTTTGTAAATAAATTAGTAAATTTTGTTTTTCACTTACGGTTTAATTAAACTATTAGAAGGGAAACATAAAACTCCTTGGTACGCATATCGATATATATTTATGATTAAAGATGTGATACGTGTATGAAAATTACTCAAGTGAAAAGGTAACAAAAAGGAAAAGGGCATGTTGCATTTGGCACTGCCATTAATCATCTTTATATAGGCTATTTTAATTGACTCAGCAACTCCAAATTAATCATGTTACTTCAATTGACACAAATAAATGGCGTGCTAGTTAACACACAATTATTAGCTAACACACGATTATTCTCATTTATTTTATGGAAGTCTAATTAAAAACTAAATGTTAGATGTGAGTGTGACGGTGAATATTTATTAGTTACCACATCATCAAATGCATAATTGAAACAGAATGAAGAGTAATTACTTACATAATAATTAAATAAAACTGAAGTATTGTTTTTACGTCAACACTGTGATAATAAAAGTATAGTTATCGCATGTTAAATTTGCCCAATAAAGGATTTTGTAGGAAAAATCAGAATTTCCAAAAGTGAAAGCACAAAAGGCAGATGAAATCTACCACTTTTACAAGTGCTTTTGTGATAAACATTAGCAAGACTTTTTCTTTGTGCAAAAGTTGCCAACAGTTAAGAGAGAATTCCCTTTTCCTCCGTACGTACATCACACGGATTCTTGCCGGCCCTTGCGAAAAATTATGGCCAAGAAAAGCCGATAGAATAATGATGCGAATTCTTTTTCCCGATGTCACTTCACTTTGTAACTTCTCTTCCTCTTCTTAATATGTCATCTCAATTGATTCCTTTTCCTATCTAATTAGGAGTGTCACCCTCTCTCTATTTCATCTCCTCAACCTTCATGATTGCCCGGTTGAAAGTCACATGTAAGAGTCGCATGGTGTTTGATTTGTTAAAACAGTCGTGTTCGAATTAAGAAAATTTGAGCATAGCTGGAAGTCAGATGTTCTAATTAGAGTTCTATTTTTTTCTTCTCAACTGTGTTAACAGTAATAAATAATATGGGGTATCATAGGAGGCAGTCATGAGTTTAAAATAATGAAGTATATGCACTTTTTATTAGGTTTTAATGTAACAAAATTCTTCTTTTCAAAAAAAAAAATGTCACATAAATTCTGCCCATATGTGACGTGACATGTGTGTCTATATATACACACACACATGTGTATATATATTTTTGGGCATTCATTTGAGAAGGCAAGTTGATATTTAATAATGATATGAAACAAAATAGCTAGAAAATTTTCAAGCAGCCCTCGAATGTGCCAAATGTAATAGTTTAGACTTTTAAATTAAGTGACTCTAATCCAATCTATAAATGAATTCATAGCTCTTTTTTCTTGTTTTTTTCTACACTCGAATGTGCCTAATGTAATAGTTTAGACTTTTAAATTAAGTGACTCTAATCCAATCTATAAATGAATTCATAGCTCTTTTTTCTTTTTTCTTTTCTTTTCTTTTTTTTTTGTTTTTTTGTTTTTGGCCTTTTTCCTTGCCATCGACGATTTAGAATTATCAACGTGCTCCAATAATATTTGACAAACTTACATTGAGTAGTACAATTTTTGTTGCATCAATGAGAAAAATAAAACTCTCAAGGGGACACAAGCACATTCCACCTGTCCCCTTAATGACGTATCAAGAACATGCTTAACCAAATAATTAAATGCCTCAGTAGCCCAAAAAGGCATCTAATGAATCATATTTAATTATACAAAATGGTGATTAACATGGAATTATCTCCTTAAGAAGTAAGCAAATGACACACATGTTGATTAACCATTGGATTTGTAGTGGCTTTCAAGATTAAAGAATTAGCCACCCAGTTAATATTTAATTATAATTTAATATATAATATAAGAGAGTGCTATATGGCTTTGGTGTATAGTGTCTAGATGCATAAAACTCTAAGTTATACGTGGCCCTTGCCAAATACCTACATTTCACCAAATGCCTAAAAAATAATTTGATTCCTTGATTGCCCTTGTTCTTTTTTCCTTGACATTATGATGTATGAATTTCACGTCTCTTTGGGAATAATCAGTACTTGCTTGTTGAATGTTGTAAATAAAGACAGACATTATCACATCTAAAAAGTATGTTCACAAGTGTAGTTCTGAAATTGAGTTTTGAACTCGAATGTGAATCTAATTTAAAGTAATTGGTAATATTATATTGTTTATAGTTAAGTTGCGTGATGATTTCTTCTCTTCATCAGAGCAATCGTTGGAGTTAAATAGAAGCCCTTTTCCTCTTGGTAAGTAGCTCTTAGTTGTTACATTTTGACATCCTTTCATCTTTATAATTGGGATGTTAAAGTTCATCGGTTTCAATGAAATCTTTTTTTTTTTTGCTATTATTATTCTTGAACAAGTAAGAGATTCTGTACAAGAAATATGAGGATCAATAGAATGGTTTAATAGCTTATAGAGAAGCAAAATATCTGGAGCAAAGTTGGTTCAAGTTTTGTCCAATTAACTTTGATTGAAGAAGTTTGTATGATATTCTCATATATCTTCATACCATTCAGGAAGTAGAGATCAAATCTAAAACTAGTCTATAGTCAAACTAGTCCAATTATTATGGTGAGAAAAAAAAATATAAAACAAATGAAATGACTTCCGATTAAGACATGGGTGGACCACATCACATTTCCTAAGAAATAAAAAGGGTATTTTTGTAACTTGAAAATTAAGTGGTATCTAGAGCTAATCTTTGGATTATGTGCAAGAGGATATCAATAGATTGTTTGATAGGGACATGGATTGTGGGTATGAAGCAATTAAGGATATATTGCAAGTATAAATATGCAGTAGATACCAACACATGGTGTCAAGGGAATTCTTTGAATTCTTCACTCAAAACCAAAACCCATATTTACCTCTCCAAAACAAACAAACCAGGTAACAAGCCAACAAACATATTTTTGGGTTTTATGTCTTGGGGAGTTATGGTACAAAACATGGGATGGGGAGCCATGGAAGAGGGTTGGAGAAAGGGCCCTTGGACCGCTGAGGAAGACAGGCTTCTCATCGAATATGTCAAATTGCACGGTGAAGGACGATGGAACAATGTGGCTAGGCTTGCAGGTAACCCCCCACATGCTATATTATTGCATTTTTTGGCTCATCCTCTGAGGGAGTTTATGTTATTGGACAATGTTAACAAGCAAAAAGAAGTTAAAAGAACATGTTTTCACTTGCAAAGGAGCCCGCTCTTTTTGGCTTTTAATTCAAGTGGAACATGCTCTTTATCACTTCTTGATTTTAATGCTTTGTGTTGTTCGGTACTGCATAAACAATTTTTATTCTAGGAAGAAACCTATGCAAGTCATATGTATGTATATTATCATATAGTATAACTTCACCATCTCATGGATTTTGTTCTCTGTTATGTGTTAACAGGATTGAAAAGAAATGGAAAGAGTTGCAGATTAAGATGGGTGAATTACTTGAGGCCAGATCTTAAGAGGGGGCAAATAACCCCTCATGAAAAGAGTATTATTCTTGAGCTACATGCTAGATGGGGGAACAGGTACTAATTTTGCTCTCTTGTGGATGTTTCTACAGATTTTTCTTTTCTAGTGTTAGCTCGGCCTATGTGATTTTTCAACAAGATGCGCGGCGACATAGCAAGTTGTCTTGGAGAACTTGTCTTCATTAACTAATTTCACGAACCACAGGTGGTCTACCATTGCTAGAAGCCTGCCCGGAAGAACAGATAATGAAATCAAGAACTATTGGAGGACTCATTTCAAGAAAAAGGGAAAACCATCCACAGAAAGCGTGGAAAAATCCCGTCTCCGCCTCCTTAAGAGGCAGCAGTTTCAGCTGCAACAGCAACAACAGTACCAACTGCAACAGCAACAGCAAACTGAAATGGACATGAAGAAGATATTTTCATTGCTTGATGACAGTGCTGATAACAGCAATGGACTGCCAAATTACCCTCAAATGCGGCAAGAAATAATTTATCCGAACACAAATGACGAGTCGGGCTACTTTTATTCGATGATCAATGGCTATTCAACCATGCTAGAGAACTCAAATGAGGATATCATGTGGGGTGGTGGCTTGTGGAATTTGGATGATTATCAAGGCAATTTTCAAGCTGGGAATACAGCAATAAACAGAGCTAATTAATTAGCAAAATTTCCACCGAATGATTGAGAACCAAAAAAGGTTTTCAACTTAGAGGTTATGATTGTTGTGTCTTTTATCCTTTTTCCCTTTTGGCTTTTTGTTAGTCTTTTTAAAGGCAGCTAAAGTCATAATATGTAACACTTGGTGCTGCTTATGGGCTGGTTAAAAATAGTGTCCCAAAAAAGTTTGGAACACTCAGATAAATTGTGAAACTCAATAAAATACCAGAGAAACCAGCTTCTTTGATCTAAGCTAGATGATAATTCTGGTTTTTATCTCTATGTTTTGCTACGATAAAATGACAGATTCCTATAAAATTACAAGCATCAACCATGTAGTTTTTGTATTATTTTAAATTGTTAATAAAAGCTCAAGAACCATTACAATATGTGGTAGTTCTTGTAACTTATTTCTGGTCATAGATTTTCTTAACTTTTCTATAGAAAAGTACCTAAATATGACCAACAGGCCATGTAACGTGGTGTGTGCTTTTGTGTCCACTTAATAAAATGTGCCCATCCCATCGAGAGAGCTTTTCATAAGACACTCTATGTAATGTGATCACTCAATAAGGAGATATCCCCTCATTAAATATCGCACTTTCATCCAATGAAATAAGATTCCTTTGAAGTCCAAAGACTGTGACCCTACAAAGAATAGTATATGAATATTTACTTATAGATCAAATTCCAACACGTCTTTTGGCCCATATGCATTCTTAAATTCCGACACGGATTTGTAGTCCGGTTCTTAAATGACCAAAATTTTCAATAAAACAGACCGATTTTCCAACCAATTCCTGGTTTTTCGGGTCAAACCGGCCCGTCATCCGAATCTCAAAACCTTAATTCTAACTCAACTAATGTGGATGAACTTTGTGGAACGACCTTGAAGGTGTTCTATTCTCATATATAATTTTTAAAAATCTATATATTATATTATTTATATATATTTAAATCAAAAAAAGTCTAAGTTTTCTCGTCTAAATTGCTGATATCACTAATGATATCATTTTCCGTTTTTGTTTTTAATTTTTTCCCTTGCCAAACACGCTTTTACCTTTCTCTTCTTTTATTCTTTTTCTCAATTATATATATAATCTCCATTTTAGCGTTTATTTATTTTATCTTTATATCAAACTATCCCAATTTAATAAAATGTGTTTTCTTTCGTCTCCAACATCACAAATCCGAGCAAATGACATTTTGAAGTTCTCATTTTCCTTGACTTTCATGTAGTCAATTATGGTCTTCTCTTTCCTTCATCTTTTGAACCGTTGATTTACATCTCCTTTGGTGATTTTTTTCCATCTCTTTTTGAGTTTAGTAAATTAACAAATGTTCAGAAGTTACGGATATGTGACATTAAATGGTGAAATTTCACCTGTCTTTTTTTTTTTAATTTGTGGCATTTTGTCGTTAAATTCTATATATCTGGAGAAATTCAAAAAGTATTTGTTCACAAACTGCTCTTCTTCTGTGAAGGCAATATTTTACTAATAATATTATTACGTAGAAATTAATATTAATAAGTAATAATTAATAATTAATTAATATTATTAAATATTAATTACATCAACATTTTATCGTTAATTGCATCTAAGGTGTTCATATTGAGGACCGTCAATAAATTTGTACATACTCCTTCTATCTCGATTATTTCATCCCATTTGCTTTTTTACAAAGATTCAGAAATGTAGGTTAATTTTTCCTACATAAAACTGGCATCCTAAGAGAATTAGGAATCTGATGTCACGATGAGATCAAACTGATGTCGCTGATATCTCATTTATTTTTCTGTTTTTTATTTTCGTTCATCTTAATAATAATAATCTATATATTTATAATACTAATTAAGTGGTGTATTAATTTTTCTCGCCTAAAACTAGTATCCCAAGGGAATTATGAATCTGATGTCATGATTATGTTAAGCCGATGTCGATGATATCTCATTTATTTTTCTGTTTTTATTTTCGTTCACCGTAATAATAATAATCTATATATTTATAATACTAACTAAGTAGTGAGTTAATTTTTCCTGACTAAAACTGGCATCCTAAGGAAATTAGGAATATGATGTCATGATGAGGTCGAGCTGATGTCACTGATATCTAATTTATTTTTCTGTTTTTATTTTCGTTCACCTTACTACTACTATTACTACTACTATTAATAATAATAATAATAATAATAATAATAATAATTGGATAATACTAACTAAGCGGTGAGTTAATTTTTTAATTTTGCATAGTAATTTTTAATAATTTGTTTATCTGCGCACTTTAATCTTTTTTTTTTTCAAATTTTCAGAATTTTGTTTATTACATGTTTTAATTTTACATAGTAATTTTTAATCATTTCCCAGTTGTTGAGGCGTAACTTTTGGCCTTTAGAGATACTTTAGATTTCGATTAATCAAGTAAGTGTATCAATCAAATTCTTAATTATCTCTTTCATTGTGTTTAATTGGGTAATGCAGCAATCAAATTCGTAATTATCTGTTTTATTTTATATTTGAATAATCAAAGTAATTTTCAGGCCGCTTAATCGGGTAAGTATACAAGCACATATATATCTCACACATATATTTACCAGCAATCGATCACTTAACATAGAATATCAATTTTGAAAGCAGTTACACATATTTTTTTAGTTAATTTTTAGTTCGAGTGATCTGGCCGTTGATGAATGTATATCACTTTTATTTTTTATCGTTTAATTAATTATTTGCTTTAATTTGTTTTAGAGATGTATATGCATTTCTCGTGCAATGCACGGGTAGAGTAACAAGTTATTATAATAATGAAATAAAATGGGTAGTCTAGATTTATTAAAAACTTAAAATTTGTAATTGCATTTGAGTTTTGTCTCATTAATGATTGGTAAAATTATAATAAGAAGATGGTAAACAAGGATAAGAACATCTGAATTTGATCAAATACCATAAATGTAGTGTAAAAACCTGTGTAACATAATACTAGCCGCATATGATTTACTGGGTAACCTCAACGTCTAGTTCTCTTAAAACCCTGGATGCCTAGATGCCTACTAATCAAATTCACAGGGGATCTTGAATCCTCAATCCTCGCTAATGTTTGCTCCGGGCCGGTCCTGGCCAAGACGAACGAGGCCGTCGCTTGAGGCCCATAACTAACAGGAGCCCATTTATCTATGTTATACCCAGACCCAAATTGTATTGGTTTTTTGGTTTTCAGGACCCAAATTAAAATGTAAGGCCCAAAGAGTGAAAAGTAAAGGGCCCGCCAATTTAAAAATTGACCCAAAAAATGGGGAAAAAATTGTTTTTTTTTTTTTTTTTTGAAATTCCAGCTTGCAAAACATAACAAAAAAAATATTTGTTTTTTGAAAATTCAGGTATCAGAATCAAACTAACTACTAAATGACGATCTATCATTCTCACCCCCAAATAATTCCCAATTCAAAATGAATATTGTTATGTAACACATGTAGTATTTGACACCAGTTTAGGTGATAATCGATGTGGCATGAAATAATAAGTGAAATAAAATAAATAAATAAATAAAAGACTCACTTAATTTAACTTATCATTTAATGCTATCTTCATATGATGTCAAACATTACTCATTCAAGAAACCCTTTAACCAAAAAAAAAATAATAATAAATAAATAAAACAAAATAAATAATAAATAAAAAAAACCCTAGTCTCCCAAATTTCCAAATCCCAAATTCCCAATTAACAACCCTAACCCTCCAATCTTCCATTCCGACCAATTCAATCGACAATCGGCTGCTGCGTCTCTTCCGTCTGCCGGAACCGGTGCTGCGCCTGCGTCTGCACTGCACTCTGCGTGCGTGCTGCGGCTGCTGCCAGCCTGCTGGTGTGCTCGCGCGTCTCAGCCTTCTTGTTCCGGTCAAGTATGAGGCATGTATGTTATTTGTTTTTGTTATTTCTTTTATTCTTTAGACTTTAGAGTTTTAAGTTTAGAGTTTATAGTTTATTATTGGTACCTTGGGTAACGGTTGAATATTGTTATATTCATTAAATGATTATTGAGTAATGAGTCTTGAATTTGAGTGTTACAGAATTTTGGGTGATAATGTGAATGCATATTGCTTGGGAAATGGCCATTTGTTAAATGTGAGTTGCCAAGGCCGGTGGGGGATATTGGAAAACGAATGAATATGTAATACTTTATATGGCGATGCTGTTTTTCTTATCTAATGAATGAATAAAATTTGTGGATTTCGTTTTATTTTACCCTGAGGAAATGTTGCTTAATGCTTACTGTTGAGTCCAAGATAAGTTTCAGTTGTGCAATGTGTGCGTTTTTACTTACTCTGAGCTACTATTGGACATCATATATGCCAGTGAAGAGAATTAGTCTCTTGATATTTATCGAGTTCGACTAGGACAGCTTGAATTATTTGAAAGCTGAAAGGCTGTAAGCAGTAAGCTAAGCTTAGGACCTCAGGTACTGATTAGTTCCTTAGTTATTATATTTATTATTGACTAATGAGTCTTGAGTTTGAAAGATGAAAGGCTGTAAGCTATAAGCTAAGCTCAGGACCTCAGGTATTGATTAGGTCCTTAGGATAATGCTTCAACTGGAGAAGGATTTTGCTATTTTTAACTTTTAAGCCATGCCCATATGTACAGTTGGCACTTAACAGTTTGCATTTTGTACGTATGCAAAAAATAAAAATATATTGGACACAACACAAGCAGCAAGCTAGATGGGAACATTATGCTAAGTTGCCAACTGTACTCTATTGTTGTAAAGATTAACTCAAAGAAGTAAACGTTGGCTTGCTTGTTCATTAGGAATTAGGATTCTCAATTCTGGATTTAGCTATTTATGACTTAAAAATATAAGTATTGATTAATGAAAAGTATTGAGGCTATACATACCATATGAAGTAAAGAGTGCAATTGAAGTGTTACAATATATAGCATGTTTCCAATGGCATGTTTCGCATTCCAAATCTTGTTAACTCTATAAAGTGGCTTTAGCGGAAAGAAGTTTCTCCGAACTCAAGTTGCTCAAGACCTATCTTCGCTTAACCATGTCACAAGAAAGACTAAATGGTTTGGCCATACCATCCATTGAGAAAGAAATGGTTGAAATATTAGATTGTGAACATATTTTTGCCTCTAAAATTGCAAAACGTGTGGTCTTAAGGTAATTTTTGTTACATTGTATATATTTTGGTGATGCTTATATAGTAATATTTTAAATTATGCTTTGCGTTTTTTATTTATTTATTTTTCCAAATTTAATGTTTGGTATATTGTTTTGTTTTTCGCTTTATATATTTACTTTTGCTAGACAGGCAATTATTTATCGCTACTCGCTATAGGGGCCCATTTTTCAAAGCTCCCTAAGGCTCTTGCGAGGACAGGACTGGCATTGGTTCACGCTACTAAAATGGGCTCTTCTTGTTACCGCCGAGACTTTGTATAGCAATAACTCTGAGAGAAACCCCCATCAGTCTTTTTCAATTTCACGGGGAAAATTTTGAGACGCCCTAGATTCGTTACATATGATAATCCTTTCTAGAGTTTCAGCACTCAAGAATCCCTTCAAATCAACTCACAAGAGATTATGCTTGCGTAATTTGGTCACTACAGTCGATTTGTCGGATTCAATTCTTCGCTTCCTCTCGCGCTCCACAGAAAGTCAGTCGCTGAAACTCACCCAGCAATGCCACGCGCAAGTTCATCTAGTTGGCCTCTCTCAGCATCCTCTCATAGCCCAGAAACTCATATATTGGTACTCTCACTTCAGACAAGCAGTTGAATCCCAACTCGTTTTCGACTCAATTTTGCTCAAAAGCACGCACCTTTGCAACAACCTCCTAAATGGGTATTCAAAAAACCAGTTATTTTGTGAAGGTTTTGAGCTTTTCAGAAAGATGTTGGAAGGTACCAGTCTGCCGCTGGTGGATGAGTTTACCTTTTCTATAATAGTTAAAACTGTGGGCGAATTTGGAGATGTTTTATGTGGGGAAATGGTTCATGGATGCGGGATGAAGAATGGATTTGTTTTGGATACTATTGTGGGTAATTCATTGATGAACATGTATGGTAAATATGGCAACGGTGATGATTCTTTGAAAATGTTCGACGAAATGCTATATAGGAATGTGTCTTCTTGGAATGCAGCAATTTTGTGTTATGCGAATCTACATTTAAATAAAGGAAATAATTCTTCTGATAATAACAAAATATGGGAATTTGTGAAGAGAATGCAAAATGAAGGATTCAAATTTGATGCGTACACTGTCTCTATCCTTCTTTCTTTCAGGTTGGGAGATTGTAATACTTGTGGTTATGGAAGGGAACTACACGGGTACATTTTGAAATATCAGTTGGACTTGTGTTCATGCTCAGGTTCTGATGCTCATCTAGGATGTTGTTTGATTGATATGTATTCCAAGAGTG
Organism: Nyctanthes arbor-tristis; assembly: GCA_963692815.1. Taxonomy (NCBI): domain Eukaryota; kingdom Viridiplantae; phylum Streptophyta; class Magnoliopsida; order Lamiales; family Oleaceae; genus Nyctanthes; species Nyctanthes arbor-tristis. The sequence goes on from CAVNYN010270462.1 coordinate 31,415, forward strand.
CTAGAGTTGATGTGGGGAGACGCGTTTTTGATAGTTTGAAGTACAGGAATGTGTTTGCTTGGACTGCAATGATCAATGGGTACGTTAATTGTGAACATTTTGACGAAGCTTTGTGTCTATTTCGTGAAATGCAATGGAAGGATCAATTGGAGCCTAATAAAGTGTCGCTTGTTAGTGTTTTGCCAGCTTGTAATTCATTTGCTGGTCTCATGGGTGGGAGGCAAATTCACGGGTTTGCGGTAAGGAGGGAGTTGCATCATGAAGTCTCTTTATGCAATGCTTTGATCAATATGTACTCCAAATGTGGGAGTCCAAATAATGCAAGGCGAGTCTTTGACTATGATAGTATTGGAAAGGATGTAATTTCTTGGAGTTCAATGATTTATGGGTACAGTTTACATGGCAAGGGTCAAGAAGCTATTGTTTTATTTGATGAGATGCTTCAAAAGAGGATCCAACCCGACACTATTACAGTTATTGGAGTTCTTTCTGCATGTTGTAGGTCTGGATTGTTTAATGATGGTCTTAAATTGTTTGACTATGTGGTGAATAATTATGATATTCAACCAACGTCAGAGATTTGTGCATGTGTGGTTAATATGTTGGGCCAATCTGGCCAATTGGATTTGCCAGATCGAACTATGGATTTTATTAAGAGCATGCCTGTTGAACCTGGACCTAGCACATGGGGTGCCCTTGCAAAAGTTTCTGAACTCCGTGAGAATTTTGAAATGAGAGATTTGGCTTATAAGTTCCTCATCCAAGTGGAACCGGAGAATCCATCAAACTATATCTCACTTTCAAATTCATATGCTGCTTCAAAATGCTGGGACTCTGTTGCTCAAGTGAGAAAGGAATTCCAAAAAAGAGGGCTGAGAAAATCTCCCGGTTGTAGTTGGATCATGATAAAGAGTGCAACTCACACTTTTCTTGTTGCTGACACATCACATCCTCGCTCGGACATGATTTACAGAATGTTGGATGAACTAAGTCTCGCTATGAAGCTATATGATCGAAACCATGATATGGAGATGTTGGAGTGATTTCTACATCAGGTAATAAGTTTTTTTAACTCATGCAGCACTATGTTAATATTCAATGGAGTGGGTCACTGTACGTTGTTTGTCAGGATACAATGCTCATCTGGGCAAGTAATAACGACTATAGTAAATTTCCTATGTCAAAAAGTAAAACAAATTGCATTAGCTTCTTGAACCTAATACCAAAACTTGGTCCGTCATATGAGTTGGGCTGACCGTTTAAACCTCTACTTCATAGTTGTTCATCCCTGAAACAACAATATGCAAAATAACAACAGAGCATTAAATTATTTGTTTCAACACCCCTTGTCACATTTTTTGGCCAAGTATTGTAATCAACTGGAGATTATCCTCTTCTTTAAATTTCCGCCACTTTTGGGTACAAACGCTTATGTTGATGGGTTGGGTGTCCCCTTGTGTCACGCACTTGTCGTCCTCCTCGCAGTATGACATTAAGTCAGCCTCGTATCTAAGAAAGGACAAAAGATGGCACTAGAAAGCGTTAATGTATGCTAAAACACTCTACACTTGTGGAGAACTTGGCTTGTTAAAAATGAGACCCCTGGCCCCTTCTTTATACCACTGCTTCCTTGGAATGGACGGTGGAGATCATTTTGATTTATGGCTATAAACGCGTCTCTAGAATTTTCCATACACTTTGTATAAGATAATTACTCGAAAACGTTCTAGTCTCCGGCCCTAGAATGTTCATGGAATTCTCTAGACAATGTCTCTAGAACATCCCCTTGGAATGCTTTAGAATCCTGACCCTTTGGCAAGCCGTCCTCAAGATTCATTGCAGAAATATGATGGTTATATATGTGTTCATTTTTAGACGCTGTGAAAAGAAAAGTACAAGTAAAGCTCAAACCACCTTTGAAACTGTTGAAAAATTCATTTGTCATCATCAAGAAAGTATCGTCCAAGCCAGCATCTTGTTTGTGGGTGGGATACCTTTGGGCCTAAACCATTTGTTTCCATATATCCTTGTAAGCTTTCTTTGATACAGATTGTTTGTGGTTTCCTTTTAAGCTGAAAGAGTGGAGGTTCAACAACAATTATGTTCATTTTGGGAGTAGTGGTAACTAATTTTTATTGGCATCATGGGCTTTATCACAAGGATTATTGGAATTTAATTGATCTTTGTTTCAAATCCTGTATATATACAAATTATTTTACGGAAAAAAAATGCAGTGATGGAAATTATGTTTTCAATTTATGACTGTTGATGTGTTTGGTTCCTGAGTACTTTCTCACACATCAATATGATAGTGGGACAGAAATGAGTAGCAGGAAGAATCTGGTGGTTATCGGTGAAGCTATTGTAGAACCTCTTGAACCACTATGGACTGCCACTTGATTTATCATGGGGACTGGTTATAACCCATACCCATCAATCGGAGCAAAGGCTGGGGCCATTTGGATCAAAAGAGAGCAAAGGTTATTGTTGAAGCACTTGATTAAAGAAAAATTATCCATTTATCTTGACGCATCAAACTGAGTATATTTGTTTATTTCATTTTAACTTTAGTATGTCCAGGTTTACAGGAAGAACGGTGAAATCAGCAGTCGGAAGGATACTGCAAACAATTTTTTCATTTTTCTTTTTTTGGGTACAGGTTAGTTCAAATTAATTGGCGAATGATCCTATTAGTGCCATTGCCTGAGTATGCTCCCCTTCATTTTACAGATACAGTGTTGACGGATGTGCTGGGAGGATGGGCATTGTTCACTCATTTTACACATGATGATTGATATGGGCTGAATGGATAAGGCATGGAGCCATGGATACTGTAAAAGAAAGACTCCAGAATGCAACTGAAAAACATGAACTTGATGGAACAACACATTGCTTGAGAACAAGGGTAGTATATTGGGTCTTGGCTGTTAGATTTGGACAAAAAAAATCATATTCCATCATTTGAATTCAAGTTTGACATTTATTTCGCATATGGTCCGGAATTATTTTTTCAATACTCGTCAGTCTTTTACAAGTGTGATAATCGTGCCCTAACCTTTTAATATTATGCGAATGGTATCCTTAACGAGCTTCAGGCAACATATACGTAGGATGTCTGAATTGCTAAAATCGGTTTTGTCCATAACAGTTTTCATTTATTTTAAATACCAAACAGTTGTTCCTGGTGCAGGATGCATCAAATGTTTTTAGCTTGTCATTTTAAATTTCTTTATATTATTATTATAGGCAACAATGTTTTTTCCTGAGCAATAACTGAAAATGGTGTGTGTGTGTGTGTGTGTTATATGCAACATAAAACGAGAGAATCAAATGCAAGTTGTTGTCTTATGATTGTTCACAAATTTAATTTAAAAAAATGGTCGGACAATCAACACATTGTTTTATTCTTTTAACAGAATCAGTTTGATTAATTAATCTTCATCAGAATGGGACTGCCACCACGATCATTAATTATTTAATTATGAGTTGACAAGCTAAATACGATACTTATCTAACAAATTTACCATTTTGTTATTAGAAAAACGAAAAATGAGACCAAGTACGCATATCTAATTGTTGTAGCATATTATTAACAATATCTTCCATATAGTAGGTTTTAAATAACCGATATTTAGTGCCGTAACAGTAACAGAAGTAGAGATCTATTAATATATAAAGGCACTTAAGTGCCCTTTGTTTTTTTCCCGCCCATTTCCTGTGTGGTAACACTTGCGGTCAATCATTTGCGGTGAAGGTTTTATTTCTGGCAAATTTATTTATTCTGTTTTTTTTTTTTAAAGATGATTTCCCTTTTATTGCTCTTTTATCCGTGTTTGGTCTGCAGGTTTCCTCCCCGGCATCGGTTTATTCCTCTTTAATATTCATGTTCTCCGCTGAAAATATGCTACTAGAAGTATTTCCATCTCCACAACCAGCTAAAAATCTGCTACTTAGAAGTATTTCCATTCTACCTCTGTCATATTCATGTCTTCTTCGTCGCAATGGCTGAAACGATTTTGAAGACCAACATCGATGGCGCGTCACATAATCGGAACCACTTTTTTGGATCCCAACAAGAGTTCGAGAAGGACCATCCCTAGAGACTAAGTCGCTCATGATAGTGCTACTGCACGCCTGCATTGATTGGAGATCCTCTTTACTGCTCTGGCGACTGTCGAGCCATCTATGTTTCAACTTTTTTTAGGTAGGTTTGAGTATTCCCTTGATCATGTGTTTTGTTCTTCGGCTTTGTGAAATTAAGTTTTACATTGTCAAGTTTTTCTATTGTATAAGACGTAAATTGCTATTTTTGTCAAGTTTTGCCAATGATTGAAGATTCAATACTAAAGTTAGGTATGCATTATTATTATTTTTTCTTTGTAATCAAGTTTTATTTTTTTTCCTTTTAAAACTACTTTGAAGATTTTCTATTGTTTGAGTTTATAACATTTGTTTTAACTTCCCGTTTATTATGAGAAATCATTGGTGAACAAACTGAAAATTTTCCCTATCATTAAAGTTGTAACTGTGAATTTAGGAACACATCTCCTATAATGTTTGAAGTTAGTATGGTTTGTTTTATAGTTTTGTCACCTGTTTATGCATATATGAACTTGGTTCTTGTTTTGATGCACTCATGAACTACTTTGCTCAAGTTTATAACTTCATTGGTAGTGTTTTGATCCAAATGCAGGT
>CAVNYN010270463.1:0-16235 GCA_963692815.1 Nyctanthes arbor-tristis
TCTTTAACAAAATCCTTACAATGTTGCAAATTCTAGTAACATTATATATTAACACAATTATTCTTGACTATTGCTTAAAAAATAATATAATAATGATGATTTTTAAAAAAAGTTATTGGCCAAAAAATTCCAACTTGAAAAAGAAATTTAGTAGTATTGCTTTAACTTTTTAATTGTCCCACATTGAAAGTTTTGTAAAAAAGTAATATGATTGGAGATTATAAATAAGATAGGTCTTTGTGTAAGTGACTATGTAAAGAAAATTTTGTGGACTTTGAGGCAAATTAATAATTGTCTTGGTTCATTATATTTAGTTTTAAATTTAAATAATTGTCCCACATTGAAAGTTTTGTAAAATGTCAAATAATTGGGGCTTATAAATAAGATGGGCCTTTGTGCAAGTGACTATGTAAAGAAAATAATTTTGATTCTTACCTCTTAAATATTATGAAAAGTGATAATTGGGTTTCAGTTTATATATTTAAAAAAAAAGTTAACCGGTTTTTGACCGGGTTCTGAGTTTTAAAAAAAAAAAAAAACCGGGATTGGACCGGACCAGTCATTTTGGCTGCAAAGCCAGGACGGGGACCGGCCCGTTTGGTCTGGTTTCGGTCCAGTTCACCCGGTCTCGATTTTTTTGCACACTCCTATTCTATACAGAAGTGTAAGGACAGAACAACCTGAGTTCTATTTGTAAAGCTTTTGAATTCACCACCACCATCACAATGTACATCATTAATTTTCTTTTCAAATTTGTTTTCAGCCAGGTTTCAAAACTGAATAAAGGTGGATAATGCATCAGATTTCTGTCTTAGGGGATATATCCAGGAAAATCTACTATGATCATCAACAAGTAGGATATAATACTTGAATCCTGAGTGAGAGTTCACAGGTGCTGGTCCCCAAAAGTCGGTGTGTATTAAATTAAGAATAGATTTTGCTTTTGAGTTAGAAGATTTAAAAGGAATGGCATGAGACTTACCAAATTGACGAGCATCACAAAAAGAAAATTTTTTATTGATGAAGGAGAACTCATTACATGACTCCAGAACTCTGGACAAGATAGAAGCAGCAGGATGGCCAAGTCTCCTATGCTAAAGACTCAATCTAAACTCAAATGAAAGAGGACTGTATGACTCTATACTAACAGACTCAACACTGAAGACAGAAAGAGGAAATTTATTTTGTTCAATTTTATTGTGAGACGAGGATTTGAAATCTTTAAGGTGATACAACCCTTCCTTAAGTTTCCCTTGGAACAGGGTTTCCTTGCTTAGTTTGTCCTTCGCAACACAATGATTTGAATCAAACTCAATAATCACACTGTTATCTGTAGTAAGCTAAGAGATATTCAAGAGATTTTTTTTTTTTTAATTTCAAGAACACATAACATTTTATCCCACAACAGACTATTCTTTCTTGTTTTCAGATAACTAGTACCTGTGTGTGTAATTTCTAATTCTCTACCATCACCAACCGGTAATTTTTTCTTTACCATAATATTCAGCAGGCTCAGTGATGTTGTTGATTTCTCCAGTGACATGGTTTGTTGCTCCAGAGTCTGCAAACCAAGCAGGGTCAGTGGCAGTTGAAACTAAGGCTACCATTGCTGAGGCATTGTTGTCAGCAAAAGGCTTATCATCACCTGACTTGTATCTATCCTAGCACCCCTTGGCAATATGGCTCATCTTACCACGGATTTGACATGGCTCTTTTTTGCTGTCACTTGCACTCAGGGCCGGCCCAGTAATGAGGCCTGTGAGGCGGCTGTCTCGGGCCAAAGAATTATAGGGCCTAAAATAAGTTGTTATAAGTGGCCTAGAACTTGAATAGGCCTTTTTCTTTTTTAATTCAGGGCCAAAACAAATAAGTCCAGGGCCTAAAACAAATAAGTTACGGACCCAAGAATCCAAACCCCAACATCTAGACCAAACCCAAATCTGATTTTAAAAAAGAAAAAAAAGAAAGACAAAACATAAAAAACAAAAGGGCCCAAATTAAAAGAACAGAACAACAAACGTTGAGACTAGAGGAACGCTTTGACGACAGTGAGCCTGAGCTGAAGAACAGAAGAGCTGCCGGCTGTTACTGCCCGTCCGAGCGCCGGTTTGGCCGCCCGACGCCCTTTGCGGCATGCTCGTCAGTCCTTCAACCTTCCGTCCATCCGGCCAGCAGCCGAGTCGGCACCGTGATTAGGGTAAATCTTTAATTCTTAATTTCCAATTGGTAATTTGGGTATTTGACAATTGCTTAATAGAATGCTTAGGTTAGGTAATTAGGTTTAAGTCTTGAAGTTTGAAATCAAATTTCTTAGTACCTTTTAATTTTTTAGTTTAATTTTTTTGGTTAGAAAATATGAGATATCTAAATTTTTGCTTTTGTTTAAATGGTAATTTTTAGTTTTATTTAATTTTTTTAATGTAGACTATGGTTAGTATTTGGTAATAGTTGCTATAGTCTATAGAGTATAGAATGGAAATTTGGATGCTTTTAGTTTTGTTTAATTGGTATTAATTGAGAGGATTAGATGCTTTGTTTAGTTTTTTTTGTGTAATAGCTGCTGAGGATTGGATGTTGAGCATTGGATGATTTTGTTTAATGTATTTGAATCATTGGATGCTATGAATTGAAACTGACATTTTTTTGATAGAAAATTTAGATGCTTTTTAGTTTTGTGTAATTGGTATGAATTGAAAGGTTTGGATGCTTTTGTTGAATTGCTTTTTTGATTGGATGCTTTTGTTTAACGCTTGTAGCACAATTGAATGAAAAAGAGTTATATATCATGACTTTTCTCCAGTCAAGCATGTCACAAGAAAGATTAAATAGTTTTGCAATGTTGTCCATTGAAAGAGTAATGGTTGTGACATTTGATTAGTGTTTTTCAGTCTAAAAATGCAAGATGTGCAATATTTAGGAACTTGTTCACACATTGTAATGCATTTTGATAATAACACATATATTGTTTAGATGTTCACTTCATATGTTTTTTCGCGATAAAAGGTATTATTTATTGCTATGTCGGGGGCCAATTTTTCAAATGCCGTCTAGGGCCTAATAATTCACAGGGCCGGCCCTGAACGGGGATCGACTTGATGAAAGAGGAGAGGAGCTTCAAAAAGAACAACCGAGAAGTAAAATGAGGAATTTGGAAGAATTGTCTAAATTTGCTAGGCCTTTTGGAAAAATGTCTAAATTAATTAGCATTTGCACTCATGGCAAGAATGGTAAAATGTAGACTATAATGCCCTTACAATAAATTGAAATTTACAACCTATACAATGTTTGGGGAAAAAAAAGAAATTAAAAACAAAATGGTAAGAAAGACAGTCAGTGAATGAAAAACCCATAACAAAAACCAGCCAGGCAAAGAACACAGGCCATTCAAAAGGCGATTCAAACATGAACCAAAAACCTTAAGCCCCAACTTCCGTTAACGAAATATCTAGCCAAATCGAACCCGGCCTTGATTGTAGATGTTGTTTATTTCTGCTCCCTTTGACGACTGAAAACCCTAGGCCCCAAATCCGTCCAGCAAATAATTGAACCCCATAAAGCGCGTCGGCCGGAACTGTAGTTGTGGATTCTTTCGGGAAAAGTCACAAATAGGAAATGCGAAAGAGGTAAACAATAAAAAATTCTTTCAACTTCCTTCGGCTCGTGGTCTAATAATATCGGTAAATTTCTGTTTTCCTTTTTTACTACATAACACCATGATTATTAGGTGACAGATTTAACGTATATATGGTTATTGATCTCTGAATCTTTAGTTTACAAGCCGTCTCTTTTTCTTGAAGTATTATATTGTTGGTTGAAATTAATTTATTACATGGTCTAAGATTGAGGTGTGCATTTAAACGTCTGTGTTGTTTAGCATTGCTGTTTATATTTTAAATATATCCAGTTCTCTATGCTTTATGGAGTAAATCATTTGTGTTTCACATAAGTAGCCCTGAAATTGAGAGGGACACATGGCTAAATTTGTGCAGACTAAGCATTGATTTCAATTTCTATTTAAATAAGAGAAAATGAGAGTGATGCTTGAATAATACAGAAGAACAAGCCCCTTTTTGTTATGATCATATTGTAGATGCTTCACCAGGCATTTTTCTTTTGTAGATAAGTGGAAGAGAGTGAGCTTTTTGGCAAGCTTGGGTACTTTTTCTGGCAAGACTTGAATAGAATTCAGTTTTGGACTTCTCCCCTAGCTCACTTTTACTAAAATTCTTGTGTCATTCTCCCATTCTTTGGGCCAATGTCCAATGAGTTTCTTACCAAATATCAGGTGACCCCGTATCCTTGACCGGCATAGATATATGTGTGAGCTTCACTTGTGCATCTATATAATCTAGTTTTGAATGAGCGTCATACATGTCGTTCTTAAGTTGCATTAAGATTAGATATTTGATGGAAAATCGTGGTAAATATGATGTTGGAACAATCGGGTATCAATATAACAAAGCAAACTAGTGCATTCACTCATTTCAAATTACTCTTTTTCTCCATTTGAATGACCTTTGTATGAAGTCTGGTAGCAACCATCTATTCTGGAAATCCAACTCAGTCATTCTATTCATGGAAATGTTTTATTGTTCACATGATGTGTGTAGTTTTAGTTAGTGGTAGAGTTGCAGCTATATGTAACTTCTAGTGTACTACACTCTTCAATTATCGACATTACTGGTTTGGGTTTTTAATTTTAATTTTCTTATTGGATTGGTTTGTATTATCTTAATTGCTAGATTAGATTTGGTAATGAGATTTAGTTGTCTAGAGTAATAATTTTTAGCAATGTTCCTCGTTCTTTGATATTAAGATTCTAAAATTAAAACTTGTATTGCTTCAATTTGAGTGTATTTTCTTGTGATCTTCTTTCTGTGCTGTTATGAATGTAAATTGATCTTGACTTTATGTAACTTATAGTGTACCACATTCTTCAATTATAGACATTGCTGGTTTGTGTTTTTAACTTTAATTTTCTCGTTAGATTGGTTTGTATTATGTTACTTGTTCGGGTGGATGGATTTGGTAACGGGATTTAGTTGTCTACAGTAATTACTTTTAGCCATGATCCTCATTCTCTACACTGCCTTTATATTCTCCATTACACACTCACAGAAAAATTCCACATATCCCATGTTCTACATCTAAATTCATCATCATCATCATCTTTTTTCTTCTTCTTCTTCTCTTTTTTACATCATCAAAGAGTTCTAAATCTGAAGTATTGACCTTATGTTCTATGTATGATCTCTTAAGTGTATTTTATGTTTATTTAGATCATTATATTTTACGCTCTATAATTTATTTTGTATGTATCGAAGACCATTTAATCCAATGTAAATACAACAAAATTGTGAGTTTAGATCTTCAGATAATCCACTTTTTTACATTATTTTAAGGCTGAATTTGATTTTTTAAATTTTAAAATGATGACCCACTATTTGAATATGAAAACTTAACTTTTTTTTTTTTTTTTTTTTTGTTAATTATCCCTTTTTTTTCAATTATGATTTTGACAGTTCCTTTTTGTTATTTCTTCAACTAGAAATTAATACATGAATTGTGATCTAATCTTCTTGCTGGCAAATCTTTTACAGAAAGAGTAAATGACTGCGATGATGATGGTGACGCACCATTAATATTATCTTGATGACGCACAGACATCTAACAATCTGAAAAAGGTAACAAGGTCAATCACAAAAACATCAGTTCGTGACGCCATTGGTGTTGTAAATTAGCTGAAGAAAAACGGGACTAAAAGTTCATGTCAATGTACTCCTTAGACAACAGAGCATAAGAGCCTAGTGGAAGCTTATATTGACTTCTTGTGTCAATAGCCTATTCCTCCATTTTTGTTCTACTGCTAACTCCTTTAACCTCTTCAATATGGCTTCTTTTGTCAAGCGTTTTGTGATTATATATTTTCATGTTGGATGCTATGCACGTCTCAGTACATTATGTAAGCTATGCATAAATTAATGATAGTAGGGGATCAATATTATAGGTTAACCATGATGCTAATGTTACTGGAAGGATTCTAGTTGGTGTAATTCTTCATTTATTTTCAGCTCAAGCGTATTATTCATGTACGTTTTTGTGATGCGTCAAATATTGTATTCTACAGGAACAATGGATCGATTGCTGTAAAACATAAATGTTACGTAATTCTACAATTTCTATATAACCTAAAAGTTGAATTATACAGTTACCACTTTAAGGTATCACATTGGTTGCTGTAAACGTTATGCAAGTTAGATTCTATATTGTTGTACATCCTATATGTAGAATAAAAAAAAAAAAAACACAAGTACCATCAACCCTATAAGTTTAAATAAATCTCATCAGTAGCTCGAAAATTCTACATTTACTTTGATTCTACAATTCGGTATAACTTAAATGTAATAATATACATTTAAGGGTTGCTTTAAGTGACATCACTTCATTTGCTGAAAAAATTTTACATTTAATTAAATTTTATCTGTACAACCTAGATGTAAAATTATACAAAAACGCATTACTTTAACCTTTTTAGTTTAAAGACATTTCATCAGTAGCTCGAAAATTCTACATTTACTTATATTCTACAATTCAATGTAACCTAAATGTAGTATTTTACATTTAAGGATTACTATAAGCTTAACGTCATCACTTAGTATGTTGAAAAAAATTCTACATTTAATAATTTCTACATTTCTGTATAATGTAGATGTAGTATTCTACATATAATGGTTACTTTGTGGTATTAAGCGTGAACACAACACATCGATTGATAGAAACATTATACATTTAATTAAATTCTACATTTCCTTACACTCTAAACATAATATTCTATATTATGGATTAATTTATCACGTTACTCTAAAGGACTACATATTGGTTGCTAGAAAAATTCTATCTTTATGGTTGAGTTTGATTACTGATGTGGGAGATGGCTGCCAGCTTCTTTTATTTCCCTTCATCGTGTATGTTCATTGTATAAAACAAATTACCCATTGTCTTTTATTTTACTAATTCCATTTCATTCAATTTGTACCATTGATATAAGTGTACTACACAAAATCACAACTATCCAATTATTTTTGCTATTTTTGCAAGAAGGGTGTATGTATAATTTTACCCAACAAAATTGTCATTTTTCCAAAACCTTAAGTTATTTTCCATTTTTCTGTAGCTATGTCCAAAACTAGCCCATTTATCTAATTGTTCCAAGTAAAATTTTGGGCCTGGAATAAAACACAATTGCCGATAATTTTAGGGGTATTTTCGGAAATCAGACCATATTTTTTACGAAACCAACACTTTTGTATAGTAGTGATGAGCGAGTAATAAACAACAAAATTATAATTATTTAGTATTTCAAATTACTACTCATTTTTTTACTAATTATTCTATTCCGTACAACACACGAGTATACAACTAGTAGATTATAATCTAACAAAATAATCCATGAGTTTATATACATATTATAAATATATTTTCTCCGTTTAAATGTTCATATAGTATGCGTTAGATATCTGTACAATTCTGAACAAAAAGCCAAGTGTTATTTTAGCTTAAACAGAAATAGACTTGTCGGTTTCAAGACCGAACTCGAGTCCAAACTGAATATTCAATCTGATCATGGTTATTCTAGTATCCTATCCAAAAGCGCAGGGCTAATTTATGCGACACGCTCCTCCGCCCTCGCACGGTCACGCATCTCGCTTTTCAAATATTCTCAGTATTTGTGTTATCTCTGTCAATTTCGCTTTTTTAACTTGGGCCTTTTCTTTTTGTCTTTGGACCACCCCAATGCACAAGGCCCGAAAAGGAAAAGGAATAGAGAGAGTTGGGGCCTGGGGGGGGATCGCCTGGATCCCTTAGCACACCATAGATGATGCGCTCGGTACGTGTCAAGAGACGATTTGCAAGACAACGTAGCATCTTCCAGATCGGAAGAGCGTCGGACAATTCTTCAATTTTTTTTCCCAAAGTCGGTCTCTCACTCTCTCCCTGTATCGGTTACTTATCGTGAATCCTTGATCGGCTGTAAACACGTTGCAATTCCACAAATTTGCTACTTAAATCATTCGTTTGCAACTGAAGACTGCATTTTTATCCTCTGTACGATCTACAATTTTGGACTCTTTTATTTTCTTTTTCCTGCGCTTTCAAATACATAGTTTAATGTTGATCGCTAGTTGCTGCTTCCATAGTTTAATGTTGATCGCTAGTTGCTGCTTCTGTGATTTCATAACAGAATGTATTTTTTTAAATCAAATAAGCTGCATTTTTGTTAGGCCAACTCATGACAAACAATATTTGTAGAATATACTTTTCCACGAAGTTCGTCAGTTGGGAGCTAGCTTTCAAGACTGTAACTGGGGAATGCTGAATATTTGCGGAAACTTAATTATTTGAATTTACTGATGGATACTCCTTGCTAAATAGATGTATCACGCATGTAGTACTATAAATATTTTGTTTCAAGTTTTATTAATATTAAATGTTTTATCTTGGTTGTGCTGTTACTTGTTATACAGTATTCACAGTATGCATGTAGGAATTTAATTCCCATATTTTCCGTATTGAGATTGTATGAAGTGAGAATTTCTGCCTTTTCTTTTTTGGAAATACAGGAAGGAAGATAATTCTAGGACAAGCATAACTTGAATATGGTGCGATAATTTTCCTTTGCTTTTTTGTTTTAGACCATTCAGTGTTCTTATTACAATTTATTCTGTTGGATTTTTCAGTCAGCACTCTTCAATTTCCATTCCTTCCTTACAGTGGTGTTGTTAGGCATCTGTACGTGCACTTATTTGAAGAAGCATTTTCCAGCACTCCTCGAACAGAGGACAGGGTAAGTCTTTCTTTTCATGTTATGACACACTGTAAATGCAAGTTCTTGCAATGATATATTTACATTTGTATAACGTAAATTTTTGCTTCTAATTTGGAAAATTTTTCTATGACTATCTTGATTTCCCCCCGGCTTGTAAAGATTAACAGATAAGTGATATGTTGGATGATTGTTTGTTTCTTATCTAAAACTGCAAATGTCAGCTTCACTAAATTTCTTTAATAACATGCGAGTTGTACATTTTTAACTTTTGGGATTTCAAGTCTAGATAGTTGGTTCATCTCAAGTTGGGGGCTCCTAAGCGCCGGTAATGAAATGAAAATCTAACGATCAGGACTACTCTAGCATTTGATCCTGTGGATGAAATGCTGATCAGCTCGATCAGAATCATTCACGACTATTGCATTCTAATCTATTTCATTTTGTTAAGTAAGCTTTATCAGATGTTTTCCAGTGTATGATACTCATTGCATAGTGGATCCTGCAAATATATTAAGGGTTTTGTGTTGACTGTGGGCATGCTGAATATCTGAACTGTTAGGACTGCTAAAACTTGAGGGGCAAGTTCACTACGTCTTGGCTATCCTTTTTTATTTTTTCCCCTTCTTTTATGGTCAATTAACAGTCGCTAACTCTGCTTAACTTCCAAGCAACTTAGAGATAGAACTCTGCCTTTGCATTTTGTACCCATCACTATTGACCTGCATTGAGCAAGGTTTTCAAATTGCACAAGTCCCATTTGCCAGTTGCTACCGCCTTCACAAGCCTGTTCTTCTCTCCTTATAGCAAGGATCACTCGCATAGCAAATTGCCCTTGCAACTATGCTTGACATAGCACCTACCTTGGCCACTAATGACCATTTCATTGTTGTTCTATAATAGTCATCTCCTATGTCTCTTAGCACTGAGACTGTCTTCTGAAGAATCCATCCTGAAACACTAGTCAGGTCCTGTTGACTAGAACTTTGAGCTCATACATATCAGGTAATGATGTCCCCTCATTCACGAGGGTGATTCTTTCTCCCTTTTCTTTTCCCTCATATTTTTCCTTATATGCAAATGATGTTATAAGAAATGGTTATGTTCAAAGACAATCTGTAGTTAGCTTGAGTAAGATTTTATTGTGACTTGAATGCAGCGAGAGATGAGTCGTTTATTACATACATCTCAGGTCTTGTATTTGAGGAAAAGAAATTGAGACAATTAAGATAAAGGAGGGCTCTTTTTCTTTCTTTCCCTTTTTTTTGCCTTCTTTACGTTTTTAAATAAAGAACATCTTCATTTGTCTTCTTTCATGATATATGTAATAAAAGAGGAGAAATTTGCTTGTTGGTTCAAAATGGGCTGGAGGAAACCATTTAGGGCACATGATGTGATATAACTTTCAAAGGAAAATTCAGAAAAAACTCCTCGAGGGGAATGTAGACTGGCTGCCAAAATAACATCTGTCCACTTTCATGTTCCTCCCTTTAGCTTCACTGTGTGCTTACCCATATAGATGGGGACATTTTCCATTTTTCCTTTGCCACTTTTATCAGTAAGATTCTTTTATATATTTTTGTGTTCTGCTGATCCTTGTCGTGACTAATTTTGCCAAATGGCTCAAATCTGAAAAATAACTCAAACATGGAAGCCATGTAACTCCTTGGAACACTATAATAGCTAAGTTGGTAGTTTCCACCTCGGTCATATCACTTGGAGTCAGTTGATGTGGTCAACAAACATTACTGCTTTCTTGCCGTATTTACACAGATCTTTTGCGGATTTCTTTGATTACTATGCTGGCAACAGACAAAGTAATAATTTTATTATGTTAGTTTATACTTGCTTCAGTTTCCTTTTCTTACAAGCATATCTTCATCTGCATTCTGATTAGTTGTTAATACGGCAGGTTTCGAGGTGTCTTCTGGAAGGCTGCCAGAATAGGTATGATCTATTTCGAATTTTTGATGTTCATGCTCACTACTTCTTGCGTTCACCTGCATGGGTTTACTATTTTTAATTGTCAGCTCAGCAGCAAACTACTATTGTTTACTTGCCTAGTTCTTTTTAATCCCTGTCTTCTGCTGTCTGTTCTATTTCCTCTGCCCACTTACACAAGCCCTGTGCACACGAACCCAAGAACATATAATGGTTGATATCTGAGAGTGCAGCTCCTAAAGAAAAGGTCTTAACTCTTCCAAAGATAAACTATGTGTATCCCAGAGTTTCCCGAGGAACGACTATGGAGTAGGGACTGCGTTGCAATGAAGGATTGCCCAGCCTCATTTGAAATCAAGACATGCGACCATATAGTGCTGATCTTGCAGGATTTGGTGCATTGTTCAGAAATTGTATTTTAATTTTTATCTATAGTTTATATTGGAGATTTTGAAACTTAAAAACACATGCAATGTGGTATCTGAAAACAGATAGATGGTTGATGTCTGCAAAAATGGAATAGTGTGTCCAAAGTAGAAGTTAAATTTTTCCATTTTTATGTTTCCAGATATCCTAATTCTAGGTTCAAAATAAACGCATCGGTTCTTGATGAAAATGTTTATTTAATATTTTTGCAGCATCTTGATTTTCTTAGATAGTTTCTAGTTCCAGAAGAATATCTGCTTCTATAAGAGGGCATTCATGCTGCTGGTCTGTAGGACAAGTAACATGAGGTTGTCAGTCATCTTTATCTGTTTTTCCTCTAAAATTTGACCTTTGATTTCTACCCTGAAAAAAAATTGTAATTGACTATCTTCTTGATGACTTGTTATATCTCTGAGTAGCTGTTTTTGTTAGCCTTCATCATTTTCGGTGCTGTACAAATTGTGATCTTTTGATTCATTTCTTGAAGTTTTCCTAATTATGCTTTCCTGTTTTAGAACTGCATCAAAAAAATTATGATGAAAAGTAAACTAACCGAGGTTGTAATGGAGCTCAATGAATGTTGAGGAGCAAAATTGCTGCTGACCGAGAGAATCTGGTAGCAGTTGGGTTTTTCATGTAATCTTTTTCATGAAAGAATACTATGCAAGGTCTAAAAAATTTCATGCTATTTAAGGATAAAGGAAAAATAATGATTTCCGGCACCGGCAGCTATTGTTATACTTGCTAGTCATCCACTGGGAATCATTAAAAAATATCTGATGTTTGTCCCATGAATTTTTACTTGCATGCTCTTTTGAAGTTCTGACGCAGTTTATGTTTTTGGAACAGGTGAGAGACTGAGCCCTTGGGTGGCTTTGGGATGCTTCACGATGGGTGTCTCTATAATCTTCTTTTAAGAGGAGAGCTATGCACTGGTACTCTGCAGTAAGATCCAAAGGCCATTTTAACCCTGTAGTTGTAGTGTAATGCCTTGTGTAGTTGAAAGCTACGATGCAAAATTTGCTTGGTTGCCAGTGATGTCATCTCATTTCAAAACTTCCGTGATTAAAGCGAGTTTTGAATATGAAACCCTTTGATGCAACCGTGTTACTGAATTTCTGCTTAATCTGTCTGCCTCCCCCCCCCTCCCCCAAAAAAAATCTCAATATAGAGTTATTACGTCTCTGATTCCATCATCTTTTCTCTCGAAACGTTGAGATTGTCTCTCGTATGTGACCTTGCCTTTGCTAGGGAATTGGTTGCCATATTTATCACTGGGTCGGCACAGCTAGTTCAATTGGATCTCTTGTTTAGAAAATTGATTTTTTCAATTTACAATATATTGGAAGGTTTAATAACATCTGCACCATCTTCAGAAATTCTCTCTTCTAACTGAAGAGATATATATTGTGGATATAACAATCAAATGTGCTTAATTTGCTCGAGATGATATGTGGACTAATTTGGTCTATATTTTCTGCAAGTGCTCTGGACACAGTTTTTCCCGAGTTTACTTTCTCATGGTGACACGAGGACACAATTTCAAGTTAGTTCCAGTGGATGGTTACATGTTCTTACAGCTAGAAATGAACATCTATCCCAATGAATTACAATATTACAATAGGTTTAAGAGTTTCTACTTTTTCCTCTCAAAAAAAAGAGTTTCTACTTTTGATTTCGTCCAACAACGTAAACCCACAAGAACAAGTCACAAGAGGAGAATCATGATTCATGAATGATAATTATCATTTTTCGAAGATTCAAGCCCGCCTTTATCCACTACTACTCAGATACGAAAAAGAGCACGAGTTGACAATCTCTCTCTCGGAATCTCCCTCTTCCATGGAAAGAATGATTAAAGTGCCTATAACTGCGCTTCAATTTTAACATATTTTAGTTTTTCCACATGCCAGATGAGTTAGTTAAATTTCAGTTAACAAAAACAATAGTTTCCCCAATGTCATGATTATCAAAAGTTACAATCAAATATTTGGGTCGTAGCTTCATCACTCAGCGTAAACTTGCTAAGGGTAACGCTATTGGTCTTTGTGCACGCAACAATCTACTAATTAAGATTCTTGATGCAAAACTACTATGAGAACAAGATTGTGTTTGAAACTGTGATGAAGATGAGGGTCGATTGAGTCCAAACAATGGGGGCTACGAACGGATTTCATACAATCGAATAATCAGTTATATTCAATATGCCCTTTTAGTTTCCCCCCTTCATTTTTGGGAGGGAAAGAGCACAAAAGCAGGTGAAAAAAGGATCATTAACTCATTGTTTTATCTTACCAAATATAGCCAACAAAATACCTCCCCTCTCTATCCTATTCTTCCTCACATTCTTTCGTGGAATAAGTAAAAGTTTTAACTCTTTTTTCTCTCCACTTTAAACGGAAAAGGTACATATTCCCAAATCCATATATAATCCCCCCATATCTTCAAATTGGGATCTCCAGCCAGTGTCTGCCAATAGTAGAATTCAACTTTTCCACCTTGCTGAAAAAGTGAAAATTCTATTATTGGCTGAAATAAGCCAGTTTTTTTTCTACAGAAGAAAAAGAAAAAAAAATTCCTTTTAATCCAAGCAATTTGCTGTTTAAAAGGGGTGATTTGGGACAAATAATTCTTGAGAAATTCTTGGGATTTTGATCTTGCGAAGGACAAACAGAGGATACAATGGCAGCATTCACAGGAACTTTGGATAAATGCAAGGCTTGTGATAAGACAGTTTACTTTGTTGATCTGTTGTCTACAGATGGAGTGACTTATCACAAATCCTGCTTCAAATGCACCCACTGCAAAGGAACTCTTGTGGTATATTTGCCTTTATTTCGATGCTTTTATATCGCATTCTAGATTCTTGTGCTCGAATTTTGTGTTTCTTCCTTCTTTGAGGACTGTATGAATCTTTTGCCATTTGGCAGATGAGCAATTACTCATCCATGGATGGAGAGATCGGAAGAGCGTCGTGTTGAACAACTTTTCAAGGAATCCGGGAACTTCAGCAAGAATTTCCAAACCTGTAAGCAGCCCTTTTTCCTACATCGTTTACTGTCATTGATTACTAGTCGCTATGCAGTCAAGCCTTCGTCTAATGCTACTCTTTTTGGCTTCTGATTACCACAGCAAAGCAAGAGAAGGAGAATGTTTCGGTATGCACTATTCTTATTCTTTCTTTTAGAATTGATATCGGGGGAACAATTGCTATTATTAGTATGCAGAATATAAGTTTACAGTGACATTCTTTGAGGAAATCAAGAAAGTTTTCCTCTTACTTTGTATAGACAACATTTTACTCATTGGGAATGATCAAGGCCACTGATGCGACTCGTTAAGAATATGTGCAGGCGAGAGCACCAAGCAAGCTCTCTGCAATGTTCTCTGGCACACAAGACAAATGCTCTGACTGTAACAAAACTGTGTATCCATTGGAGAAGGTTTGTATTCATAAATTCCCATAAATGATAATCTTATCCTACACTAAATTAGCATCATGTTTAATAACGCGATTTCTGCTATAGAATCAGAATCTAGTTCCTTTATAGAACTACAATAAGAATGTAGCGGTTTCTAACGCTGACATCTAGCAATATATGCTTGCAGATGTCTCTTTTTTATTAGGTCACATCATGACTCTAGTTTCATAAAAAGAAACAGAGTCTAGTTCCATAGAATTTTTCGTCTAATTCTAAGTTCTTGACTTCTTCTATTGGGTTTATCTTATAGATGACAATGGAGGGAGAATCATACCACAAATCTTGCTTCAAGTGTGCACATGGTGGCTGCCCTCTTACACACTCCTCCTATGCTGCTCTTGATGGAATCCTATATTGCAAGCACCATTTTCAGCAGCTTTTCATGGAGAAGGGAAACTACCAGCACGTAATCAAGGCCGCCGCTCATAGAAAGAGTGCCACGGCCGAGGAGCTGAACACGGCCATCGAGGCTGCCAAGGATAAGCCAGAGGAAGAGGCAGGACATGAGCCTGCACAAGAAGAAGAAGCTGAACCAGAACATGACGAGGCACAAGAACAGTCTTAAAAATTTTAAGATTTGCTTGTTTTCAGGTTTCTTGCCATGTTTCTGAGTTTTTCCTTTCTTGCTATGTTATCGTTCGATGTAAGGTTCACATTTTGTTATTTGTTAATTTGAACCTACAATCACGTTCAAGGGAAGGTTGTGTACACCTCATATACTTCTTGTTTTTATACATTTGTTGGCGTACGAGTGTAAATTTTTACTTCAACTCGTGCCTTCCAAAAATTTAACACGGTTTTATTTCATTTTTTCCCTTTTCATACGGTCGAGTGCAGCCAATCAGGCACATCATCAATGTTTGCTGTATACAAGAATTAAATTCTTGATATATTGAGTGAACCTAAGAAACATATATAGGATAGCAAATTAGTTGTCGTCAATTATTATAAGCTTGCCATTGTTTTTGAATAGTTGCCAAACATCGCTAATAAATATCTGAGTTCTCGTTTCAGATGTGAATTGTGGATGACAAACAAGGGGGGAAAATATCCATCAACAAATATCAGTATTATTATTATATTATTATTCCACGTTTGTATTAAATTTGCATATTCAGATGGAATATTCACAAACAGAAGACAGTAATGGACCGGACTTTTGCCCAAGCCCAAAGGGCAAAACTGACGTTATAGCACCCACAAGGTTGTGGAACTGTGTGTGCGCGTATCTCATGATTATATATATCTATTGGAGTGTATATATACAGTCACATTACTTATATGGGATGCCGTAACGATCTCACCCACTTGAATGCTAGAAAATTATTATTGACATTTATGCTATTATTACAAGTGTAGTTCTAAAATCCGACCGAGAAATTGATTATGATTCATTTCTAGAGGACTTTGAAAAATCAAATTTTCTAATTTTAAAGTAATAGCGATAGATGAAATGATTTTCATAGGGTAATTTTCACAAAATGTTCTCACCTTTACAAAATATAGTAATTTCATCTATAAACTTTTTATTCAACCTTTGGCGTTTCTAACGGTTAGAAACG